>SMJT01000239.1:2738-14404 GCA_004349715.1 Crucihimalaya himalaica | reverse complement strand
AAAAAAAAAAAAAAAATTAAAAAAGTAAAAACAAAATTGCAAGATTCAAATCTTAGTTTTCCAAAGTTTCTATATTTCATTACTTTCATTTTATTAATGATATGGAACGTAGACAAAATTAGTCCCCATTTATTGATACTGTATATTGTCAGGTTGATAATAAAACCTAAAAAAACATACCAAAATGAGATGAAAGATCATAAAATATCTAAGAATTATTAAAGTCGTGGAAACAAAGAATATGGAAGATCCCACATACGTATATTATTCAAAAGGTAATCAATATCAAATAAATATTCTGAGTCTTTGGACCGATCTGCAGAATCTGCAATCCGAAAATGAAATGGGTAGCAACATACAACTAGCCTTTTTTGACAATTTTTAAACGCAGTTAATGCACTTAACTACAACACAACCATTTCAATGTTTTCTTGATCACCCATAAAGCTGTTCATATTGAGACGGTTTATCCAATTGTATTAGACGTGGCTACAACAATGGGCTACAATTTTTATATTTTATCCGCAACGGCTTTAGACTGAACAAGACGACCCGTAGAAGACACATGCGAAACCTAAATTTCCTTCTGCGAATAGAAATGAACTTCACGTACTATTCAAATTTTAAAGTTTTATTATAATTTAGAGTTAATAATTTCTTGTATAAAAACATATCATAGCCGAAACCGAAAGTGACAATACTGCTTTTCTTCAGCACATTTTGGATGATTTGAGCGAAAACAATTATATTTTTTTCCAAGGTATTGTAATTTCCTTATAAATATCTTTAAAATCCAATACATTTCATAAGTTACATTTTTATTTTGTATATAAATCTACTATATTATACATAATTTATTTATTTTAATTAAAAACTTAGTCGACAGCCTACCTAACGAATTTACAAACAAGACCCATTATATACATAATCCACCATGGGCCGATTATGTAGGATAATAATTTATTGTACATCATATTCATTATTTTTATATATTTTTCCGATTTTGTCGGTTATCAACATATGTACTAGAATTTTAGCTATCTTATATATTAAAAGAAAAGTACAGAATGCTCATATTCATCCTCATAATGGTTGATTACAAGTCTACCCTTAATGAATCTACATATTTAAACTTTTTTCCATTTAGATTAAGAAAATATATTTATCTAAATAAAATTTAATTTACTATAAACAAAATTAAAAATCAAATATATTAAAAGAAATAAAAAAAATTATTTTTAAAATTCGAAATATTTTTAATTAATCTGAAAAAATATTTTTTTTTTAAAAAAATTCTTTAGATAGGTTTACTTAAACTTTTTGCCATTTAGTTATAAGAAAAAGAAAATAAATTTAAAATAATCAAGTAAAATTTAAATTACTACAAAAAATATTTTTAGAAAATTTAAAAATATTTAGAGAGAAAATTTACTATAAAAATTAAAAAAATGGGAAATATTCGAGTAAAAGTATTACTATAATAATTTTAAAAATTTGAATAAATTAAGAGATAAAAATATTTTTATAAAAAATAAAAAGTTAAATTACTCTAAAATTTAAAAATCAAAAATTTTATACTACTAATAAAAATTAGAAATTAACCAAAAACTACTTAGGTAATTTTCTTATAATTTTGTGGAGATAAAGTTTGTTATTTTTATTACTTTAATTTTTTATTAAAAAACTTATATGATACAGAGACTATATGTATTTTAACTATTAAAAATGTTTTCTTAAATTTTATTTTATACACAAAAAATATTACGATATATATGAAAGATTCTTTAATACTTTCGAATTAATTCAAATTCAAATTAAGTT
This sequence comes from Crucihimalaya himalaica, assembly GCA_004349715.1. Lineage (NCBI taxonomy): Eukaryota > Viridiplantae > Streptophyta > Magnoliopsida > Brassicales > Brassicaceae > Crucihimalaya > Crucihimalaya himalaica. The sequence continues at coordinate 12,583 of SMJT01000239.1, read as the reverse complement.
AATATTCAGCTTTATATAAACTCTATTAAACAATAAAACTTTTCAGAAACAAAAGTATTATATTCCGCTACTACTTTTTCAACTCTATCATTAATCAATTTATCTATTTAAATATTTTGCTTTAAAAAAAATATTAAAAAACGAATAAATATCAAATTATTGTAATTGTTTTTTAAAAATTTTTGAATATACTAAGGGAAAAGAATTACTCTTTAAAATTTTTAAAAGTCTTTAAAATTTAAAAATTGAATTACTCTTTAAAAATTATAATGGTTTAAAAAAAATCAAAATTCAAAAAAGTTGAATTACTCTTTCAAATTCTTTTAAAAGATTGAGTAAATTTTAAATTACTATAAAAGAATATTTTTGAAAATTTTGAATATATTATGAAAATTAAAATTAACATAAATGAAAAGATCTATTCGTACTTATATTTCTTTCTACAAGATAAAATTTGAGGTTTATATTTTAATTCTTTTAAGTTACTATAAAAGGTTTTTAAAATTTTTTTTGTTAATATCTTGAACATTCATTTTCCTTGGTTGAGATAAAGTTTATTATATCATATATATTTTGCTTTTAAAAATATTTTAACTTTATTGTATGATAATCATAACACACAAAAATTTGAATCAATAAACAATGGTTAAGATTTCTTAATCTATCAATTACGGATGAATAGTCAGCGATAAAACAAATTTGAAAACGTGAGATATCACATTTACTACCCTCAAAAACAAAAATGTCATCATCTCTTAATATATTTTTTCCCGCACATGGTGCGGGGTAGCTCCCTAGTAATGTCTAAAAAAAATAGTAAAAAATAGACACTTAATTTTGAAATAGAACTGGAACATTTTTATAGAGTTTAATTTAATATACACTTCGTTGGATAAGGTTGTGGAAAAACAATTATTTTATTTTTTTTCTAATTTTGAGTATTGACTAATTCAAAACAATCAAAAATATTTCATATATTATATAGAAAATATACATATAAGATTAGTAAAACAAATGTTAAAAATATATATACCCTTCGTATGTTATATTTATCCGCTCCCATAAAAATGTAAACTTAACATTGTTTTAAAAAATTTTAAGAACGTATGTTAACTTATTTCGAAAATTATATTTTAGATTTTTTTAAGCTAAATAACAGACCTAGGTAAATAGATTCAATAATATTAAATGGAAATCAAGAGGATGAATGAAAACATTTTTGACTTTTGTTTTAATGTATAAGATATATTCCATATCGGAGTAGGGTTTGCTCTGGTTAGTCTAATTTTAAAGTTATAGTCATGTATTTATCTAAAATTATAAGATTTGGTGCCTCCGTTCACTAAAGTTATAGTCATGTTCATTCTATGCTACATTTTAGTTATTCAGTTGTCAAATTTATAGACATAATTTTGAATCATTACTCCACAATTGATTATTTATGGGTTCAAAACTTCCTATCCAAATCCATCAACGCATTCAACCATATCTAAATCCAGATGATGATACAATATTGTTACAATTACGAACCAATAAATAAGGGGGGTTTATTGGTTCAAGGATTTTGATGGATTTGGAAATCCAAGTAAAATCATGTGTTATTCAATCATTGATTTTAAAAAAGATTTCTAAATCATGTGTTATTGGTTCTATCATTTGTAAATACTAATTAAAATCATGTGTTATTCGTTTAATGATTTATTGTTGGATTTCAAAATCCACATTATATTTTGAATTGATTTGAATGGATTTGAAAGTGAAGAATAGAAGGATTCAAATCCGTGGTTAAAACATGTTATTTCAAAATCCATATGTATTGATTTCAAATTCCATAAGAATTTTCAAATCCTATATGGATTTACAAATCAATGAACCAATAAAGCCCCCTAAGATTCAACCATATCTAAATCCAGATGATGATACAATATTGTTAGAATTACGAACCAATAAATAAGATTCAATGATGATATAATATTGTCACAGTTAAAAACCAATAAATAAGATTCAATCATATCTAAATCCAGATGATAATACAATATTGTTACAATTACGAACCAATAAATAAGATCTCAGAACCAAATTGTTTCAAATAGGGGAATCCTATCTCGTTTTCTAAATTATAAGCGATATCCAATAAAATCTAAGAAAGAGAGGGGCACAAAGTGTAAATTACTTCTATAGCTTTAAATGAGATATACGTATTATAGAAAAGTTACAAAATTAAAGGTTATTTTAATTAATTAATTAATTAATGATTAAACCAAAGAAGAACCCTCCAAAACTAAACACTCTTCTAAACATTGCGTCTTTGTCTGCAAAAATAAAAACTCGGAGTCGCAAAGCAACTTGCCGCCGAACCTTCCGTAAACCTCGTAGCCGCACTTCGTCGCCTTGACTCGATCACAACTTGACTCACTGATTTAATCGTCCTTTTCAAACTTCACGCTCTTTGATCGTGGTTTCGAGTTTTAATAAACGGGATTAAGCGACTAATTTCGCGTTTTAAACAATCAAACTTGGTCCGTTGGGTTGGAGATTGAACAAAATTTAGGGATTTTACGGGATAATCTGACTGTTTTGTGTGTGTTTCGCGTTATTGTTTTTTTTTTTTTTTTTTTTTTTACTAAATATTTTTACCCTACTTACACTAATCAATCAAAATGATAAGTTGTTAAAAAAAAAAAAAAAAAGTTGACTAACGGTCAACGTTACTGTTCATCGTTGACCGTTAGTCAACTTAACCTCGGGGACAAGTATTAAGAGTTGGAGGTTTTTTCTGGGAAAATTCAATAGTTCAAAGTTTTAACTGGGAACAAAAAAAGTTGAAAGTTTAAGTTGGGAATCATTTGCAACTTGGAGGTTTTTTATGGGATTTTCCCTAAGAAAATATATGTCAAAAAGGTAAAAAGTATTAACATTCGATGTAAAAAAAAAGGAAAACAAAAGATTAACATTTTTGACCTCTATAAATTAATACTCGATCAATTAATATGTATATCTTTGGTCTTAGTTTTTCGATTTAACTACTATATCAATAAATTAATAAAATATTATAGTTCCAACAATATTAATTTATAGAAGTTTTACTGTAAATTTATACGTAACATAAATTTATTTTTATATTGGGTTTTAGTTGTGGAATTATTGTACCTATATTTCTCTCTATAAATATTGTAATTTATTTCTATTTCGGGTTTTAGTTGTGGAATTATTGTACCTATATTTCTCTCTATAAATATTGTTTGGTACAAAATTTTAAGATATATCGCACAATTTCAAGAATAAAGGTGCGTGTTGAAAAAAAAATCAATTTTGTTGAACGTTAATGTATTCACGGATAAGCACGTTAACCACTAAAACCAAACAAAATTATATTTTATGATGAAAAGAGATTTGGTTTCCGGACTAGACAGTAGACTCTCATCATAATATTTTGGGATGAAATGCTGACAATGGGTATTGACGGCTTGGAATTCCTCAGTGTCTCACGGAACGTTAGTTGTGGGAGGTCAGATGCATTAAACTGAAACGTAGCAGTATGTTGAAGAATTGAGATAATATACCAGCGGGAGGACAAATGAGGAGAAAAATAATAATTATGCCACTCGATGAAAAAATAAAAAGAAATGTAAGTGATTTGTATATTATTTCTTGTAAGTTTATAAAAAATATTCAAGTCATGTCTTCTTTTATTTTCATTGTGAAATTAATGGGGTTTCATAATATTACTTGATTTGGGTTCATAAACTGAATATATGGGTGGTTGGTGCAATCTCACTTAACTACAGAACAATAGGCGATCGATTTTAGTTATGCTTTCGACTAATGAAAAGCTAAGTGACTCTGATAAGTGATAACTATATATAGCTATTGGGCTATGTTGGCCCATCTCGTTATATTTATTACTTGGTACTCTCGAGTTCATTAGGTTAATCGTTGTATCATTCTGAAACTTGTATATAAAGGCAATTGCCTCTCTTAATAAGATTCAAGGAAAACCTTTATACACTTCTTAAGGTTTCTACATGGTATCAGAGCTATTGATCAAGAAATAAGAGAGCCAAACTCAAGGTTTCCGAGCTCGGTTCCCGAGCTCGGCGGCCGAACTCGAGGTTCCCGAATTCGGTTCCTGTACAAGGCTGGACTCGAGGTTCCCGAACTCGTAGGCCAAACTCGAGGTTCCCGAACTCGGTTCCTGTACAAGGCCGAACTCGAGATTGAGGGAAACGAACGAGCAAGAGTGAGGCCGAATTGAGTCTAGCAAAGTCTTACAAGGCCCAGAGATGAAGAAGAAGACTTGTGTGGAGCGCAAGTTGAATTGTAGCCGTTGGGCGCGTGGAAGCTACCACCGTGGTGTGGACCACTTCACTCTCTCTCCGGTGTGGACCACTTCACTCGCTTCTACTCTCCTCCTTGATGGCTGCGCTTTCTCTTTCACTTTTAGGGATTCTTGTAACCTAGTTGCTAGACTATTTAAAGCCACACACTTGTAATCTCACTCCCTTAATGAAAATCGAAAAATTCTCTTTGCCTCCTTCTCTCTTGTTCATCTTTATTCTTCACTTTTCTCCATTATTCTTCACTAAAATCAACATGATATCAGAGCTTTCTTGGGGTTTTTAACTCTCTATTCTTCATTACTACTATTCTCTCATTCGATTTTTCATTCATCATTCTCCATTCATTCGACTAAGCCATGGAAACTAACAAACCTATGGCTATTCCGGTTACACTAAAAGGAGGAAACTACCTCCTTTGGTCAAGAACCACAAAGACAACTCTTTGTGGACGAGGTCTATGGCATCACGTGGAGAAGGCGTTTGAGATAAAGGAAACCAAACACACCACGGATGAAGAGACCACTGTCGAAGAAGGGAAGAAGAAGGTGGAAGACGCCATGGCCGAAGAGGCTAAATGGTTCCAAGAGGACCAAACTGTTCTTGCTATCATTCAAGGATCTCTTGAGTCCTCCATTCTTGAAGCCTATTCCAGTATTCCTATTGCGAGACAGCGAAAGAACTATGGGGAACTCTCAAGCATGTGTACGGGAACACCTCCAATCTTAGCCGAGTTTTTGAGGTCAAGAGGTCTATCAACGAGTTGAGCCAAGAGGACCTTGAGTTCACCAAGCACCTAGGGAAGTTTAGATCCTTATGGGCCGAGCTGGAGATGTTGAGGTCGTATACTCTCGATCCAATCATCCTTAATGAGCGAAGGGAACAAGACAAAGTCTTTGGCTTACTTCTAACCCTCCATCCGGCGTTCAACGACCTCATCAAACACATTCTAAGGGCGGACAAGCTTCCAAGCCACTTTTAGGGATTCTTGTAACCTAGTTGCTAGACTATTTAAAGCCACACACTTGTAATCTCACTCCCTTAATGAAAATCGAAAAATTCTCTTTGCCTCATTCTCTCTTGTTCATCTTTATTCTTCACTTTTCTCCATTATTCTTCACTAAAATCAACAAGAGCCTTGATCTAACTACCTAAAAAGATCTATACCTCGATTCTGAGATTTATTCCAAACTACTCAAATCGATTCCTGAGCAACGATGTCTGAAATACCACGTTCCGCAGTCAGTTTATCGCTGCTCCCACCTACTTCTCAACCTCTTGCCGAGATTCGCAAACGGATTTCGCCTTACGATTTGACTTCGGGTGATCATCCGGGATCTATTATCTCGAAACCTTTGTTGCGTGGACCGAATATGATGCTTGGGCAACAAATTTACGGTTGTCATTGAAAGCTCGAAAAGAATTTGGATTTGCAGATGGATCTATTCCGCAGCAGAATGAAGACTCTCCGGATTTTGAAGATTGGGTTGCCAATTCTGCCCTTGTCGTCTCATGGATGAAGCTGACAATAGATGAGAATATCTCTGACTCTATCTCTCACCTCGATGATCCTCATGAGTTATGGATACACATACAAAAACGTTACTGTGTGAAGAACGGCCAACACGTTCAGCGTCTAAAGACGGAGTTGGCGATGTGTCGTCAACAAGGGCTTACTCTTGATGCTTACTACGGAAAGTTGTCCAGTCTATGGAAAAGTTTAGCTGACTACCAACAAGCAAAAACAATGGAGGATGTGAGAAAGGAACGTGAAGAAGACAAGCTTCATCAATTGCTAATGGGACTTGATGAATCGACCTATGGAACTGTCAAATCTTCACTTTTTTCACGGGTTCCTTTACCAACGTTAGAAGAAGCGTTTAATGTGTTGCATCAAGAAGATGAGTCAAAGTTAGCAAGTCAGTTCCATCATGAGAAAGCTGAAGCGATGAGTTTTGCGGTTCAGACAACTACTCGATCATATGCACCTGTTGGTGATTATCGGACACATACTTGCAAAATATGTGGGAAGATAGGACATTTTGATGATAATTGTTTCAGAAAAATTGGATATCCAGCATGGTGGGTGGAGAAACCTCGAAACAAATCTGCCTCTGCCTCGACAAATAATCGCAACTCTGCTTCAGCTCCGGTTCAGTCATCGCCAAGTCGAGGGAACTCGGCCAAGGTCCAAGCAAATCATGTTCGTGTTTCGGATTCTAATACATCTGCAATGCACGTTGGCCAGATTACCGATGTTGATCGTGTGGGAATAAGCGGATTAAATGACCACCAATGGAAGACTCTGATTCAATTGCTCAAAGATCGTACTCCTGACTCATCCGAACGCCTCACTGGTACGTTATTTTTTGAATCTTGGGTTATTGACACAAGGGGCTTCTAATCACATGACCGGTTCTTTGAATTACTTTTCAAACATTTGTGATATGCCTCCGGTATTTATAAAGCTTCTTGATGGTCGTTTTACTACTTTGACACGTCAAGGAACAGTTAATTTGGGATCCTCTCTATAGTTATCTGCTGTATATTTTGTAGATGAACTTCAGTGTCACCTTATCTCTGTTTCCCAGTTGACTCGTGATAGTGGTTGTGTATTTCAGATAACTGATCGCCTGTGCGTGGTTCAGGATCGCATCACCAGGATGGTGATTGAAGCGGGTGAGCAAAAGAGTGGTCTCTATTTTTTCAAAGGAATGGATGTCGTCGTAGCTGTTCAAAGATCTAATACCTCTTCGTTGGATATTTGGCACAGTCGCTTAGGTCATCCATCTTCTAAAGCATTGGATTTGTTGAAACTTTCTAGTAGTAGTTTTGATTCAAAGACTTGTGAGATTTGTATTCGAGCAAAACATGTTCGAGACTCGTTTCCGTTAAGCACTAATAAATCTTCTATGATTTTTGAACGAATTCACTGCGATATTTGGGGTCCTTATCGATCGTCTGCTTTATGTGGTTCTAATTATTTTCTTACCATCGTAGATGATTTTTCTAGAGCAGTTTGGGTATATCTTCTTACTACTAAACAAGAAGCACCCACACATTTGAAGAATTTTTTGGCTCTTGTAACACGACAATTCTCGGCCACTGTTCGTGCTATAAGAAGTGATAATGGATCAGAATTTGTTTGCCTCAGTAGTTTCTTTGCCGAGAAGGGGATAATTCATGAGACATCATGTGTTGGAACTCCACAACAGAACGGTCGTGTCGAACGAAAGCAATGTTGCTCGGGCTCTCCATTTTCAAGCACATCTACCGATTGAATTTTGGGGTTATTGTGCACTAACCGCGGCTTATCTCATTAATCGTACTCCGACTAATGTTTTAGAGGGTAAAACACCGTTTGAACTGATCTACAATCGTTCTCCACCTTTGCAACACTTACGTGTTATTGGTTGTTTATGTTATGTTCATAACCAAAAACATGGAGGTGATAAATTTGCACCAAGAAGCAACAAATATGTGTTCTTGGGCTATCCATTTGCCAAAAACGGTTGGCGTGTGTATAACTTAGAAACTGGTGTTGTATCGATGTCCCATGATTTTTGTAGAAGATAAATTCCCCCTTGCTGTGCTCACAGTCGCGCCTGATGGAGATCCTCGGCCTCTATTTTCGTCGGAATTTCTTGACGATGACGACGAGACCCTACGCCCATCGGCCTCCTCTTCTCCGCCTTCAGATTCTATCACTTCAAATGATGCTGTTCCCGATTCATCTTCGTTTGGTTTTAATTCTCCAACTGTGGCACCAGTTTTGTCTCCGGAAACCCGAAACACCATTGACACAAGTGTCATGACACCGGTCGATTTACAAATCGCTCACTTACCTCCAACTCATTCTGGTTCTACCTCAAGCAGCTCGTCTTCCCCTGTTTTTAAACCTACGACAGTCCCTTGCTCATCTAATCTTCATACACCAAGCTCCGGTTCAGATTCACAAGTTCATTCTTCTGAAGTCTCAACTGATGCTCAAATCGAAGAACTAGGTCGTGGTTTACGTATCAAAAGACGTCCCACCAAACTCAGTGATTACGTCACGACTCTGCTTCATGAACCTTATCCCTCTGTGACTCCATATCCCATTGATAATTTCTTATCTAATGAACAATTTTCTCAGGGATATCAGGCGTTTTTGCTTGCTATTACCACGGGTGTTGAACCACAGTTCTACAAAGATGCTATTGAACAGGAGGAGTGGCGAGATGCAGTACAAGACGAAATTGTTGCTTTAGAAGAAAATGGTACATGGACAGTTGAAACACTTCCACCGGGTAAAAAGGCGATCAGTTGTAAATGGGTTTTTAAACTCAAGTATCATTCGGATGGGACATTGGAGCGTCACAAAGCTCGTTTGGTTGTTCTCGAAAACAATCAAACAGAAGGTATTGATTTCAACGAGACTTTTGCGCCTGTTGCTAAGATGGTTACCGTTCGTGCTTTCTTACAACATGCAGTTTCGTGTGATTGGGAAGTTCACCAAATGGATGTTCACAATGCATTTTTGCACGGTGATCTGGATGAGGAAGTCTACATGCAATTTCCTCCAGGTTTTAAAACAAATGACAAGACTAAGGTATGTCGTCTTCATAAATCTTTATACGGTCTGAAGCAAGCCCCACGGTGTTGGTTTGCAAAGCTTGGTAATGCATTAAAGGAGTATGGTTTTATTCAAGACATGTCTGATTACTCGCTGTTCACGTTTGCACAAGCAGATCGTCGTCTTCATATACTCGTTTATGTTGATGATTTGATAATTTCTGAAAGCTCTTTGGCTGTCATCACCGAGTTTAAATCATACTTGAGTTTGTGTTTTCGAATGAAAGACCTCGGTCTCTTGCGCTATTTTCTGGGTATTGAAGTAGCAAGAAATTCAACGGGTATTTACATGTGTCAACGTAAATACGCATTAGACATTATCTCCTCCACTGGTTTACTTGGTACTCAACCTGTGGCTTTTCCGGTTGTTCAAAATCATAAGCTTGCTCTTGCCAAAGGAGATGATTATTCTGATGCTACGGCTTATCGTCGTCTTATTGGCAAACTGATATACCTTGGAAACACACGACCTGAGCTCTCTTATGCAATCCATATCCTATCACAGTTCATGAGTAATCCGAAGATTGACCATTGGAATGCTGCACTTCGTGTTGTTCGCTATCTGAAGGGCAGTCCTGGCCAGGGAATATTTTTATGTGCTAACTCTCCGCTTACTCTAACAGCTTGGTGTGATTCAGATTGGAGCTCTTGTCCTCTCACTCGTCGTTCCTTGACGGGGTGGTTCATTCAATTAGGAGGCTCTCCTTTATCATGGAAAACAAAGAAACACGATGTAGTCTCTCGTTCTTCAGCAGAAGCTGAATACCGAGCGATGGCCGACACCGTAAGTGAGCTATTGTGGCTCCGTGAGTTACTGCCTACTTTCGGCATCGATTGTTCAGCCTCCACAGTTCTTTTTTCCGACAGCTTATCTGCCATTAACCTTGCCAAGAA
>SMJT01000237.1:0-16627 GCA_004349715.1 Crucihimalaya himalaica | reverse complement strand
GTATGCTTGAAGCTCTCTGACGTAAAAATGTCCAGCCTCGAGCTTGTTTCTTTACCTTATCTCAGACTTATCGAGCTAACTAGAGTTAAGTTTGCAGCTTGTATAATGAAGTGATGCCTTCAACTATTTACACTTGTGAGAGCTTAGTATGTTTGAAGCTCTCTGGACTAACCTTGCCTAGCTCCAAGTTTGTTTCTTTACCTTCTCTCAAAGTTATCAGTCTAGTTATAGTTAAGTTTGCCCACGATTTGGCCTTTGAAACGCTCATCTCACGTTGCCCTGTTCTCGAAAGGTTATTTATAGAGAGGAGTTTTAGTGATAATGTTGAAGTTTTACGAGTGTCTTCTCACTCTCTATTGAGCTTCACTCATGTTGCAGACGGTTTAGAGAGACTGGTTGAAGATCTAGTAGTTGTAGTTAACGCTTCTAGGCTTGAGTTTCTGAGGCTTAGTGACGGTCGAGTTGCAAGTTTCATTATAAATAATCCGAGTTCCCTTGTAGCTGCGGATATCGATACTGAGTTTAACCTGTCTTTCGGAAAGAAGTTTGATCCAAATGATCTACCAAAGAGAAATATGCTTCGTAATTTTCTTGTTGGGATCTCTAATGTCAAAGTCTTAACCATTGCATCTAGTACTCTTGAGGTAACACATATTGAATCCGCTATGTGAATGCTAAATTCTATCCTAAAAGTTTATCATGTTACTTTTTTGTTGTTATTGTTGTAGGTCATTTATGATTACTCAAGATGTGAACCACTACCCTCATTCCGTAACCTATCTTTCTTGCGTGTTGAGTTCTACAGCTACAGGTGGGAAATGTTGCCAATATTTCTCGAGAACTGCCCAAATCTAAAATCGCTTGTCGTGGTGAGGTTAGTTTCTCGAGAACTGTCATCTTCAAAGAACTCCTTACTATTCCAAGACACTCTAGCGCATGCCAAGTTGTTGTTAGCTGATCTCCATATTTTGTCAACGATGAACATGCAAGGTTTGTCTTTGGGTACTTTATTAATGTGAACAACAATATGTTTTCTTCTTCGTTTTTTCATAATTATCGTAGCTTGGTTCTTTGTCATAAGTTTGTTACTTTGTCAAGACTCAAGAATGAACGTTAATGATTCCATATTTTCTCTTGCGGCGTGATCTGTGTTAATAGTACTTGGAGTTGGAGTAGATAAATAAATTTGAAATTGTATATTTGATAAGTTGCTTAATATCTTGAAATTCTAAATCCAAACATTTTTTGGTTGGTACCAAAAACATCTGGGGCAGTCATTCTAGGACTATAATTTGATGCCAAGCAAAACTAGTGGCCGAGAAGAGCCGTATAAAGGAGCTGGTTCCATGCGTCGGGGACTCCGGGGAGGCACCAATGGCTGCAGTCATTTAAGCGACTGCCTTTACCGGCGTAGATGGAAGGGTGACCGTCCTTCCTCATCTCTGTCATAGCCGTTACATCAAGGAGGTCCACCGGTTTAGCCATCCCTGCAATCACACTTTTCACTATAGCTTCACCTTCATTAGCTCCGGGGTAACTTGGTCCTTTCTCTGGTTCCGTCTCACCCAAGCAAGTCTTCCCCGGTTTACCCCATTCTCCCCCACTTCAAATTGACCAAAAACAAAATAACACCGTTCGTTAAGTCTTGTTAATTGATTAGTTAGTCAATAGAGTAAGAGAGACTAACTTTACGTGAACGGGTGAGACGCCTTGATAGAAACCCTAGTTTTTGAAGGATCAATGTTGTGATCAATCCACTTAGCCCAAGTTTTCAATGCAATCTTGAAAGCCTCCATTCTATTCATCTCTATCACAATTTGGTCTCCCGTTTGAAAATAGTCCCATCTACATCATCATTAGATTATATAATTAATACATATAATATGATTAAATAAGCTCATGAGATCGTTAGTTAATATTTACGTTTTGGCACGACCGGTGTGAGACCACCAGTGAAATGTGTTAAAGATGACAACATCTGATCCCAACCATTGATTCCCCGTACTGATCGAGTCTAGTTTCAGAATCAACCCTCTTGTTTTGTCTGCTACCAAATCTACCAGGAACCCATTTTTCAGGAAATTTACAGATATTCCATATTCCTGTAAATGTAACACAAATCAATGAATTGATAATGTTAAATAATTAACCGAAGTCGATAGCCAGGAATAAACCAATTGAGGCTATACGTACCGGAATGGTGAAAGTAGAGAGGCGCTTGTTGAGTTGGAAGGTATACTTAGCGTTGGGGACGGCTGCGTGAAGCATGCAACTTAACGACAACCACATATTGTTGCTTAGTGAATCTCCCACAAATAGTATTTTCTTCCCTTTGAATTTCGTTAAGAAATCTCGTCCGTTGAATCTGCCACATAGGTGTACTTATCATGAAAATTACAGAACTATAAAAGACTCATCTTTTTTTTTTTTTTTTAATTATGTTAATCGATTCATTATGTCAATTCATAATTTTTCGCAGAATGTTAATATGCAATGATTAAAAATTGACAAAAATTGCTAAATAGTCATAATTACAAAATAACAAATATTTATTACATTTTTACAAATGTAAGATTTATATCATAATCATTAGTATTTGAGATTTTCGACCAATTATATCTTGATATGAAATGAATGCGAAATCTCCAAGGTTACTTCCCCATAATTTCAATTATATGCTTCGTGACAATTAACGAGAAAATATAATTCATTTAAATTGTGATCAAGAGGGAAATTTATTTGCAGAAGTGAAAGTGAATAAATATATCACCTTGGGATATTGCATCCAGAGGGTTGCCAACGGTAATGGAGGTAGTTCTTGTCCGGCCGACCAAACTTCTGACAATCCAATCCGATGAAGGGACAAGTCGATGTTCCATAAATAGGATTAGAAGAATTGTCATATATCCAACGTCCTTCGTAGATGTTACACTTTGATACGTTCTTGTAACCAGCATTGGTATCATGTGCTAAGACATCATAATCTGATAAATCAACAAGAAAAATAAGAAGAATGAGAAAGAGGACCTGATGGAGATTCATTTTTTTTTTTTTTTTTGTTACTCAGCTAGAAGAGACGATGTAACATGATATTAAGGTCAAATTGTTGCATTTATAGACATTATTACACTTCTTCACAGGACTGATGGTCTACATAAATAGCCAATATCTATGATTTTGGGTAAAATAATAAAAGCCTTTTCTTGAATAATCAATATAGTCAAGGAAAAAAATCTCTTTCTTTTTTTGGTTATAATTGGGCTAGAAGAACTCTCTTGCGTCAGCTTATGTACAAAAAAAAACAATCTTTACGTTCAAAAAATTTCAAATATGAAATCTACAAGACTTTTGCCTCTTGGGGCGGATCCAATAAAATACGATAAATTGAGAGGGTATATTTAAAGAAAAAATTAGAGAAGAAAATCAGTGTTTTTAAAAAAAATGGAATTTTCGTTAGATATAAATTTAGAAAGCTAAAAAAAAAAATTAAAAAAAAAATAAGAAAGCGTTTTGCTGGTGTAATAATAAAATGATAAGATAAATTCAATAATTTTTCATAATCACACGTGGCAGAATACTAATGGATAGCATGTGGCCATCTATCAGTTATACGTACGTGCATTGACCACGACCTAAGCTTTGTGTGTCTTCCATGTGATAATTATAGCGCATATGGATACACTTTCGTCATCCACCATCCTCTGCGATTTTTTTTTTTTTTTTTTTTTCCCATCCTCTGCGAATTACAAAAGAAGTCTCAAGGACCAAGAACGAACAAAAATCAAGCCCATGTCAGAATATGAAATCTGTAGCCGTTATAAACATAGGCTCCTCTGTCACCTGCAATTACCTTATTTCGTCGTGATGAAGCGTTCATTGTGTTGACTAATAGCGATGATATTGCTATAAAACGATAACATAATTTGCTTCGTTGACTATGAGTCTTTGACAGTGTTAACATAAACCGTCTGATTATAACCACTCAAACCGGGGTTTACGTTAGCTATTAAACCGGGAAGGTTGGGAGAGAAGACAGTTAAAAAAATAGGCAGTGATATGATTCAATCTCAAGAATACAATTTTAAGACGAGAAGATCACGGTCGGGGACAGATAAACGAATATTATAAGCTGTGTTTCAACTTTGAGCATTACATGGGATGGGAAGAGTACAATTGAAATAAAATTGGAGCAACATACCAAGAACGGTTTTGGTTCCACCAGTTTTGAAAATGTACAGGTGGGTTAATTACCTGGTGCTTGAGTTTCCAAGAGTGAGTTCGAGATCATCCGAACCACTCTCCTCGTGTATCCTCTCTCCTTCCCATGCTTTCACTAACCCGTTTGTGTTACTCCCGAATGCAAACTCTGGAGGAGCCACGGCTTCAGACATTGGAACATCAGCTGTCTGGTCAGCACCAGGAGGATTAGCAGGGGAGCAAGTCCCGCTTTGACCTGGTGTCCACATCCTTGACCCGCCTCCGCCTCCAGCAGCAGAGGCTGCTTCTTCTTTGAATCCGAATGGGTTTTGTGAGACGAGGCTAAACGTTGGTGAAGCTGGAACGCTTTGTGCGAGCTGAATACCTGAAAACCATTCAGAGTCAGGGATGATTTGTCGCGTGGGACTGGGCGGTGTTGAAGAGACAAAGAAAGAGTTGTGGTGTTGCTGCCAATCGGGGTTCATTCTTGGGGTACGAGCAGTTGGAGAGCTTAAAGGAGGGGTTACAGGAGCGCTTATGGAGCCTCCAGGGATGTAGAGGTAATTAGGGAGTCTTGATGATGAAGAAGCTGATGAGGATGATGTTGTTGAGAGGTGTTTCAGCCATGGGATGAGTGATTGGCCATCTCCAGAGGTAAGATTAGCAAATGAGGATGATGCTGGACTCATGAAGTTGGAAGAGGCTGGACTAGGATTATAAGAAGCACACGGACTTGGCTGATAAGAGGAGCACGGACTAGCGGTTGCTGAACCGCCACCTATCTCCATACGCTCTACAGGTCTACATCCCTGAAATAGAGATCAAACAAAACATGATCAGAGGGAGATAATTTATGTAAATGTGGTCTATCTTATAAGTAGAACTAGTTTACATCTTATGAATGTGAAAATAACTGAAACAGCCAGTGAGCTAGGTCTAACTTGAAATAAACAAATACTCTGTTTCTTAAATATCAAGCAGGTCAAGGATTCCTTAACCGACAGATTATCATTGGACTCGATTATCGAAAATGTGAGTAAAAAGACTTGAGACAATAAAGCAAATTTTCTATTTTTTTTTCCTAAAAAATTTTTTTTTTTAAATTTTTTTTTTTTATTTTTTTTTATTTTTTTTTTTTTTTTTTATCAGTTTTATTGAGATCTATGCTACTTTGCTTTTCTCTTCTTAATTTTTGGTGGGGGTATCATCTGAGAATAGACTAGACCTGAACACAAGTGAATCAGTTACACATGAAACAGAGTGAGAGAGAGAGAGAGATAGAAAGAAAGAATCTTCTTTTAGAGAAACGCATAACAAAAAGTCACACATAAAGAATCCAACATTTGACTAAACGCTCCTCCTCTAACGCTAGGTAACCGGAAACACGTTAGTAATCCGGCCACCGGAAAGACTCCGGCGCATGTTAGATGCAATAAGTATCTGATATCTAAACAAAAACGGAATAATTCTGTATCCAAAAAATGAGAGAGACGAACCTTGCGGTAAGTGGTGCCATCAGGTTCAACGATCCAACCAGCTTCGTTGCAGAGTGCTTTAAGCACTTCGTTGTTATCGCAATGCTTCGGCAGCTCGTAGTTACCATACATTCTCAATCCGGTGAAGATCTTAGCTGCGATTGCTCTCCGTCGTCTCTCTCTCCTCTTGTTGTTCTCTCTCTCCCTCCATGTCGGCATTCTCGTCCCCGACGTCATCTTCTTCCTCTGTTTCTTTCTTTAGGTAGATCAAAGACACAATTCACAGCGTAACTCAAAACTTATTCTACCTCAGAAAGCTTCTGAATCTTCCGAAGCAATATATATCAGATCTGGCCTAAGAAAACAAACCAATCGATACTGCGTGCACCAACCCTTTCCAATTTCCGATCAGCCTATATCAAATATGCAACTTGGCTTTTCCGTCGGAAAGAAATGCTCTCAAACTCCGACGGCGAGAATCTTGAGGAAAGCAAAAATCGTGGAAACAGTTGCAGTATCTTGTTGGCTTCACCTTCTTGAATTGAGAGAGAGAACAAAAACAAATAGGTGGTTTCAGATGAAACCGGCGGATCAAAATGCTCGGAGCATTCGATAAAGGTGAGTTTTCCGGTGATCGGAGGAAGAAAAAAAAACCCGGGAATTAGAGATGAAGACGAAGGAGCTTAAGCTAATCATGAACTCTCTCGTGCCAGAGAAGAGGAGTTATTACTTTCATAGTGAAAGCCAAATAATTGGAAGTACCTTCTTTACCCGAGATTTGACCCTATATTTACGAATTTACCACTACATGAGGTCACGCATGTCCTCCGGACCCTAGCACGTGGGAGCTTCTACATTTGCCCCGCCAATCGGCGTTAAATTACCAATTTTGCCACACATCGAGCTCCATTACCACGTGCAAGAGCTAGCGTTTACCCCTAAAACGTGATCAGATTAACAAAAATGCCACGAGACCGTTTTAGCTGACCTTGGGGAAGTTTCCTTTTTCACGTGATGGTGCGTCCCCGGCGTGACCCTGTAGGTCCCATTAACTGTTTTCGCGTAGGCACCACTCGCCGCACCGGTGGCTCGATTGGCTCACGTGGCCGCCACCCAAGTTGTCTCTTATCAGAACCGTCTCTCTCTGTTCAAACTGGTCGTTTAATGCTCTTCTTTTCGAACATCAGTAGCTGAGAGACAGAACTGGCCACATCGGCGTTACATATATCACTCAAATAACGGTCTTTTACATTATTAAAACTTACAGTATATTACTATTTATTTTTCTATTAATACCGAGATTTCAAGGTATCATTCGATGTACACAAATGTCAAAGTTTTTGTTGATTCTTATATTCGGTTATTGCTTTTTTTTTTTTTTTTTTCATTTTTCACTGAAATTTGGTTCTATTGTTAAGATATACTCCTTCCTTTTTTTCTGTAGATTGATTTTTTTTCTGAGTTTTTTCAAAATTGATTTTTAGACTCTAATTAATACATTTTTGTACTAGGTAATTAATTACAAAAGCATCCCGATCTACTTGGTGTATATGATTAAAAAAATGGTTTTCATAATATGGTATAGAATTAATAACAGTGAAATTGTGGTGTAGTTTTGTGGAATAAATGATCAGAGAAAGTTAACATTAAATGTTTCTTAATTCATGTATAAAAAATTGAAAAATCAATCTACAAAAACGGAGGGAGTATATACCAACACACATTATTGCGGGTTGCTTTATATCCATCCAGATTCTGATATGAATTTTCCCGGCAGAAGTCACAACCGCTTAGCTAAGAGTCTCAAGGTTTCCAAGGAGGATTGAATCTTCTCGGAAAGAGCTATGTAGAGGCATCTCTGAGCAGTTTCGTCTAGCTCTTGGCCAGCAGAAGTGAGGACAGGCCATTTNTAAACCAAAATCTTTTTGATTCTTTTATGAGTTATTTTTGGTTGTGCAGTATAGAATTCACAATGATGATGTGATCAACATTTTCGTGGGTGTTGAACTAAACTTCCTTTGGCATTCGGATATATTATATGATTCGGCTTTCATAAATGTTGTGTCATAGCGACAACCATAAAATTATTTGTTTCATTTTACTATATATTGGATCACAAAGTTTCAAAATATTCATCAATCGATTCTCACTAATCCTCTGCTTCCCCAAAGAAATTAAACTAGAAAAAATGATATTCTTGCTTTAACTTGTTATGTTCTTTCTCCTCTTGAACGGTTTCGCAACGGCACAATCTTGATTTGAGATTCTTGCAAGAAAGCTGCAGCGAAAGACCCGAAATTCAAATATGATTTCTGCGTCAAGTCTCTCAAAGAGAATCGGCAGAGCAAAACCGCAAAGAGTCTCAAACGATTGGTCTTTGCATCGACGAAGAACTCTGTGTCGAAATCGACAAGCTTGAAAGGAATGGCTAACAAGATTTTCAAGGAGAATAAATCTGATCTGGAGAGGCCCTAACGCGATTTCCTCGAGCTTTATACCGGCGCTATTGATTCCTTAAACCAATCTTTAGATACCGTTAAGTCGCGTAATTACAAAACCGCTACCATGCTTATGAGTGCTGCAATGGATGCACCGGGCACTTGCGAAACTGGATTCACAGAAAGAAGTGAAATCTCCGTTTACGTAAGAGAACGATGTGTTGTTTCAGATGGTTCTGATTCCTTTAGCTTTTACAAATATGTTAGATATCAAAGGTAACAATACTGATAATGTACCTTAAGGGTAATCGGCTTACTCACTGTAGAAGCATTGGTCGTAGCTTTTCCGAAGTCTTGAATAAAGAGTTATCTGCATAAAGATCACAGAACGTTTAGATGAACCAAACTCTTTCTGAAATTGAATACCAATGCTGATAAATTTGGTATTTTGCAAGACATTTCCGGTTATGATACAATAACCGGTATAAAAGTGTGTTCAATCCAGTTTAACAAATCCAAACCACACCGAAAAGGAAAGACGCAAATTTGTTTTATATTTTCCCAAATCCAAACAAACCGGAAAGAAAAGTATACAGAGAAAAACCTGAATTCCTTTCAGAATCTTATAAATTAACCCATCTTTTGTTGGAGACCTGAATCGAAAACCGAACACCAATACCAAAACGACTAATATCAAACTCCACTTTCCATTCGGTTCTCAATTTCATTAACAGAAAACTTTGAAGCCGAAACAAACCGGATAGGACATGGCTAATATGGCATCAAATCATACAAGCATGTCATATAAGAGTAAAAGTCAAACAGTTTCTGTTTTCTTACATGCGTGCAATGCGAAGCCCATTTTCGCTATCTTCATCTTCTTCTTGATTCTTCTGGTCATCATTGTCGCGGTTGTAGTTACTTGATGATCCCAACAAGAAAGGTTGATCCTTTAGAATTGAAACCGAATCCATCGGAATCGCATTTCTCTTATAGTTCCAAACCAACATCGATGTGTAATCCTGAGGCGAAACGAGTCCTTTCTCTCTAATAAATCTCTTTTGCTCTTCTAAGGTTTTTGGTTCATCGAGCATTAAGTACTCGATTAAAAACTTCTCATGCTCGGGCCTCCAATCACCCGGAAAAGGCGAGTAATCAGTTTCTGGAACTAGAGACATTCTTGTATAAACAAGTCCATCAACCGATTCAGCAAGACCCATTCTCAAGAGATTCTGATAATCTGGTGACTGACCTTTCTTCTCCTTCAACGGAAGGCTCAGATTCCGAGTACCGATCTTATACACTTTCGCTCTTGATCTAAGTTTATACTTTGCAGCATAAAGCTTAGCAAGTGAACCACGGATAATATAAGAACAAAAATTCACAATTTTCTTCCGGTTATCGGCAAACCGATACCACTCAGCAACCGTAGTCAAAAACTTATTCATCTGATTATTTGTATGAGCTTGAGTTGCATGGAACATTCTAAAACAAGGTTGTGGATCTGGATCCCGATCTCCTTTTATAAAATTCAGCTTTCGAAACTGTTTGATGCATTGTTTCAAACTTGCTGTAACGGATAAAAGCGTTCCAACGCCTTTTTCGCTTATTATCTTCCCGCCGGTTGCAGTATACCTCAGGGTCGGATAAACAACTCGGCGACACAAAACATGATCAAGAAACATTATACCTTTTGTTATATGTTCAATGGGGAGATTCTCGTTGTCGAGTCTAAGCATATACTTCTGATCAACAAACTCAATAAGCTCTTTCCTTAATGTTGCAGCATCAGCTCGAGGTCCACGGACTCCGATCAAGATATGACCTCCATATCTAACATAATCCATTTTCCTTGTTTTGTCAGGACCGCTTGTGGGAACAAACTCCGGCCATGAGGTGTTTCCTTGATCCGTTTCTCCTTCAGGGTTATTCCATATAACATCGCTTTTAGAAGGACGGTAAAAGTCTTTAACTTTTGATTCCATCCAACGATCAAGCTCATCTAGACATACATTAACCAAAAGAGGACTAAGAATCCCACAATGTCCCCACTGCGGAGACTTGCCAGCTTCTTCAGGAGCAAAACCAAAGAACGTCTCTAACCAATAAGGATCAGGCTTGGGCTCATCGTCAGCCAAAACCCGTTTTTTCTGATACTTTCTCTTCTTCGTCTTCTTTTTCTCACCATCTTCCACTTTACTAGTTACAACAGGCGTAACCAAAGCAGATTTAATCAAATCAATCACTTTCTTATCTCTAACATCTCTCATCAAAGAACTAATCACAAACCCAACTTTCATTCCATCCAAAACAACACTCAAATCACCTTTAACATACCACAAATAACCTGCGAAATTCCTCCGAATCACTCTCAATACTGTATGGGCGGTTCTCCCGGGCCTAAACGCAAATGACTTCTGCGAAAATCGAGACTCGTAAATTGGTTCCAAAATCATCAACAAAACCTCTTGAACAATCCTATCCTGAAACGGAGTTGGTTGCGTAGTAGTCAAAATAGCTTTGATCTTCCTCTTCGATAAAGACTCGTAATCAGTTTTATCCCTAGGAGATTTTATATAGAAATCCAAACGAGCTCCCCACTTGAACCGATCATCAAGAACAGAATTCCTCAAAGCTAATAGATTCTCTAAAGCTGATCTCTGGATAGAGCTACGAGGAACATAAGCACCTAATTCATCACAGCAAACTTTCTGATAAGCTAATACCCATAACTCGAATCTTCGAAGATATGAAGTTAAATTAGTAGCGGTTTTGTCAGGTTCTTTGAAATTTTCAAGCCACATCTGCGAACAAAGTGATACTCCATCTTCTTTCAATAGATTCGCTGGATCATCTGGATCTGGTGCTTGTTGTTGTCGTCGTTTAGGTGCGAAGTAAGAGAGATATCGGAAAATTGCAGAGCCGTTAGGGTTAGAAGTGAGAGGAGGATTTGTGACGAAGCAGTAGACGTTGGTATAAGTAGAAGAAGGTTTGAGCCATTTGCGAGGACCCAAAATAGAGAAGCTTCGACGCATTTGGTGATGGCAAAATGAGTCTGGAAGATTTGTATAACGATCGTGTTGGAATCAACGAGAAATCAAAAACAAACAAAAAAAAAGTGAATAAAAAATTGGAAATCGAAAGAAATAAGTTTTGAATTCGTTCTTATCTTACAGAGATTGATGAGATATCTTCGTCTTCTTCTTCTCCTTCTTCTTCTTCTTCAGGGAAATGGTGGAAACTGGTAACCCTCGTTAAACCCCAATCAAACCTTTCTTGTGGTTTTTTGCGTTTTGGTGGGGTTTGAGAGAAACCCGAAACGGACTAAGCTTAGATGTGAGGAACATGAGTTGGGCTTTTTATTATAGGCCCAATAGTTGTAGCCCTTGGTCATATGGTAACTATACATTACTGGTGAAAAAGAATTGGGTCGACTTTATTATACCACCTGTACTATACCGCTTCTTCGGTAAACACCATAGACTTATTCCCTCTTTGGTACACACCCTAAACTAATATATACTTTGTTAAACATCACGAATTTTAAATTCGCTTCTAATAACAACATAACGATTATAAATCAGAATTAGATTTATTAAACCGGTAATTGCGTTTAGAAATCACGATTACAATTCAATTAATCTAGACCAAAACCTTAACCACAACCAAAAAACTAAAACCAAAATTCCTAAATTCTTCTTCTTCTCTTGATCGATTGATTCCAAAACCAAAACCAAAATTCCAAAAAACCAAAACCAAAACCATATTTCCAAAAATCACGACACTTGATCGACTACTTATCGAAATCACGACATTTGATCGAAGAAGAAGACGAAGACGAAGGACAGCAGACGAAGACGACAGCAGTAAGATCTCTGCGGCGACGGCGGATTCTGGTGGTCTCCTCCGTCGCTGGTTCCATCTTCTTCAGCACTCGACGACAGCAAGCAAAAGAAAAACAAAATCAAGCCCAAACAGAAGGTAAGATCGTGATTTGAGCTGGAGTTTTGGTCGAATTTGAGCTGGATTGTTGTGATATTCATTCTGAGACACATGATCTTTGTGATGAGACAAGTTGTCCTGTGGCAATTGGAGATTTCTTGGTCGCCCACTCCCAAGTTCTGCCTGGATATACCCATCCTATAAGTTTATTGATTTCTTGGTCGCCCACTACTTAGAAGTCCTGTTATTCACAAGAATGGTGGCGAAATCTTCACATTCCCGAATCCAGTTAACAAGAAGCGGTCAGGCTTGTTCTCATTGTACAAGACAGCGTGAACAAAGTTTTGCTGTACACTAGTCTTCTGAGTCCAAGACGTCATGTAGTGAGGGTTACATGTGTAATCCGTTATCTTCTCCATTTCAATGATCTCAATTACTCGCTCCACTGATTGTTCCTTGATCTTAGTGATTAGTTTTCGACCGGCCTGTTTGATAGAAGACTGAATCCGTGGAAAGTTTTCAGAATACTTGGAAATGACGGATAAGAGAACAATTTCAATGTAGTCCCATATCTCCTTGATGAACTCTACTGGCTTGTCATGTATTCCATCAACGTGTTGTGAAAGAATAGCCAAGAATGCTGATCTCGGGATAAAATTGGGCAGTCCAACACATTTACATTCATTTAGAACCTTAATTTCATCCATCAAGAACTCAGTCACGTCCTTGGGTTTTGCTTGTAGATCATCTGAGAATTGGCTTAGCATATCTGAGAAGTGTTGCTTGCAGATCATCTTTGAGACCGAAGAAGATGCTTTTCTCCGAAGTGTTGATTTCAGACCCGACCCAACTCATCCCTTCTTGGATCTCTCTGGTAGCTACTGAACTTAATTTACCACTTGAATCGATTTTGTTTTTCAACTTTTCTATCTTAAGAGTGATCTTTTGTTTTAGTTAAATGGTAGTAAGTTGAAAATGTAAGTAGTTTATGACAATGAGTACATGAATGCAGGAAGACGTTTTCGGATTGGGAAGATTCATGGAAAGAAGGTTGTGTATGTCAGATGTGGGATATGATTGGTGATAGTATTGACTCAAATAAAAGAGTTGTGACTGCTTATCCAGTGTGTGTAACTCGTTTCTCTAAGTATCAACAAGTTTGTTAAAAAGACAACAAAAAGAAGAGCCTCCTCTTATTGTCTCTCCACAAATCAGTGCACTAAATCAGTTCTAAAACTCCAAAAACTACCGTTTAAAAAGATCATTTCACCAAGATTACAAATCAGTTCCACTTAAAAAGATCATTTCACCAAGATTACAAAAACTCCAAAAACTATCATTCATGTTTCTAAAACTAAAATAAAGGAATACATTCATAGCACTACTAAATATCATTCATAAACCACCATGTCGGTGCTTGTTTGTGATGGTTGCGTGAGATAGATTGTATCCGGTACTTGAGACGATGATGACCCAACCTGAAAAAGAAACACAAACACAACAATTACTAAACGTACTTGAAAAGTAACAAATGAAACTAGTGAATCATACCTCTATAGTTCTTTGTCTCTTACTCTGTTCCTTTGGATATTTTTTACACCTAGCTGCATTATGGCCAATTTCACCGCAAGAAGAACAATGTATAACGCGTCCCTTCTTTCCAAGCGTTTCTTTTATTGTTTTCTTCTTCGGCGACTCGTGTTTTCCTTTAATCCGTGGATATATTTTCATCCTATTTGTTTTCTTCTTGCCAGGTAGAATAGGCTCAGGTGGTGCTGTTACCAAACGATACATAGAAGTCATCCATAATCTTGGCCCTCTCATTGGGTTTATGGACTGCTGGTAATTGTCTCTCCACAAATCAGTGCTGAAAAAACCTGAGACATAATCTTCAACATTCATATTGTAATCAAGCATTGCTCCATAAGCATGCTCACATGGAATCCCACTGATTTCCCATTTACCACATGTACATGTTCCCTTCTTCGTGTTCACTGAATAATTGTTCCCATAAAGCATTATCTCATAAACTCCATGAGTTGCTGGAGTTGTTACACACTTGTTTGCATCTTTCTGCTCTTTCGCAAGAATCTTGGCAACATACTCTGTAAACCTCCCTTCGTGATTCTTGGATTTGTTATGTCTCTTCACCATTTGATGCATAGCTTGCCTCCTAATTGTTTCCAACATTGGAATAATTGCCTTGGCTCTTGCTTTTGTAATTGACGAGTTGAATGATTCTGTGGCATTGTTATCGACATCCTCACAATAGCTTCCAAGTCTAAAGAAAGCTCTTGACCACATCTCGGGTTGATTTTTCATCACTAAATTGTAGACATCAATGCTATACTCTTTCACCTTGTCGAGGTTCTCTTTAAACTCAGTCTTGTTGTAGCTCCAAGCTAGTTTCCATATCAATGGTTTGATCAATGCCACACTTGAATTCAAGCTTTGTCTTCTCCCATCTTCCTTGAACCACATTATTCCCTGTGTTCAAAGTGTCTTCAATCACAACCTCTTTAAACTCAACACCATTGAAGAATAATTGACCTACAGATAATCTATCAACTGTGTTCCTCCGGATTCTTCTATCTCGCAAAACAATCGGATCTTCCTCGTCATCGGAACTATCTGGAATTTCATTTCGGCCTACAGACAACTCATCAACAAAATTCCCTATTGAATCTTCTACTTCAAACTCAAACCGATCTATTGCATCCTCATCATCCTCGGCGTCAATTCCAGGTTGTATATCTACCATGTCTTCTTCGTTGTCTATTTGGTAACTGAAAAAAAAGTAACATGATAAACTTGAAACCTACTTTGAAATCACTTTGATCAATTGGAATTTTCAAGAAATGCAAAAAGATGGAAGACACTTTATAGATATGTATCTATCTCTATTGCCCATCTCTATTTGAATTATCTATACATATGCAAGCAAGGGAGGAAAATGAACTTTTTTTAATTGTCTAGACTAATTTTACAAACCAACGAAGTAATCCCATTGGTCCACATATTGAAATCTGTGGAATATTCTGAATCATTCATGAACATTACAGCAAATATGATTAAAACATTTACCTTCTGTTTTGATTTTGTTTTTCACTTGTTGGCGTCGAGTGCTGAATCAATAGAAGAATCCGCAGTCGCCGCCCCGGTCGTGGCCGTCGCTGAGTCAGAGCCAGAAGAAGTGTCGACGAGAAATCGTCGTTGTCGGAGCAGAGAAGAAAAAGAAGAAAAAAATAAGGGATTTGGTTTTGGTTTTGGTTAGGGATTTGGTTTTGGTTTGGGATTTAGTTTTGGTTTTGGTTAGGGATTTGATTTTGATTTTGGTTTTGGTTTAGGTTAAGTAGATTGTAATCGTGATTTCTAAACGCAATTATTGGTTTAATGAATCTAATTCTGATTTATAATCGTTATGTTGCTATTAGAAGCAAATTTAAAATTCGTGATGTTTAACAAAGAATATATTAGTTTAGGGTGTTTACCAAAGAGGGAAGAAGTCTATGGTGTTTACCGAAGAAGCGGTATAGTAGAGGTAGTATACTAAAGTCGGCCCAAAAGAATTTGAATATCAATAGCGAATTTAGGTGGTGTTAAGACAACAACAAGCCTTTGTATCTTAACACCTTTCTAAGAGAGGGTTTACATATTCAATTATATGAATACAAACATACATAATCAAGCATGTATGATGAATGATAAAACAAATTAACATTATGCTTTTTAATAATAAGTTTTACCTTTTTTGTACACGTTAGCAGTTATGTATAATATGGACTTTTTGTTTTCGCCATCACTATGACGTGATTTCTTACTTTTTTCTTGGATATCATTTTTTCTATAAAACTCTAAAATCCATTGTTGTGTTTTGCCAATGGCTCTATCTGTAAGTTTTGTACTAACATCAAGCCCCTTCAGTATCGCAAGGCAAGAAAATTGTGATCCCACAGTGCAAGTAGGTGTATGTTGTTCTTCATCTTTTTCGTTTTTTGGCTCAACAACATACTCACATTAACCATGAAGTCATACATAGTCTTTATCCAATAAAGATTTAATCCAGTAAGG
Source organism: Crucihimalaya himalaica (assembly GCA_004349715.1). Classification (NCBI taxonomy): domain Eukaryota; kingdom Viridiplantae; phylum Streptophyta; class Magnoliopsida; order Brassicales; family Brassicaceae; genus Crucihimalaya; species Crucihimalaya himalaica. The sequence goes on along the minus strand of SMJT01000237.1, from coordinate 504 downwards.
CGGACTATAATATAACTTAGGATCATAATTCTCTTGAGAAAAAGATTCATTTGATATCCTATCTGCGACTATTTGTTGTAATTTTCTTTGGATGTCTTGAAGTATTGGGTTCAGAATTGGTCTATCTTCATCTGTAGTGACTAGAGTCGCCATTTCCTTAGAATTGGACTCGAAGATGACCTGCTTATATTGAAGGTTCAAGATTGTTTTCACTGCCCATCAGAGTGCTTCAAGCTCCGTTTCAATCACTTTTCTTGGCTTAGGAGAGGCTTTGGTTCCCATCCAAATCATTTGTTTTGTTTGGTTCTCAAAATCCATCCCAGTCCACTTTTGTTTCCATTCTTTAGCCAAGCCCCATATGTTGCATTTTTACCCAGCTTGAGGGGGGAGGCGTCCACTTGATCCCGCTTCTCACTATTCTCTCTGGATTCTCTCGAGACACTGATAAGCCCATAAGGGCTTACGTGAGGAGGAACGGCCCAATAGCCCAGATGGAAGAAGCAG
>SMJT01000236.1:0-16806 GCA_004349715.1 Crucihimalaya himalaica | reverse complement strand
AATCAATGCTTAGATCTCTAATTAAGTCTTATTAATTTACATTTGATAAATCTTCACTCAGCGTTATAAGTTCCAAATGCATTTCCACCGAATAAGAAGATAAACGATCTCTCCCCATACTCTATATGTTTGTAGAATCTACGGTCACTCTATAAATATAACAACACTTCATAAGAGCTGGCATGTTTCTGTGGTGTTCATCAATTCATCAATCTGTAAATCGGATTTGATCTTCGGTTTCAATTGAAGATTAATCAAAATTTACACCTTTCTTCGTGGGGTTTTCAATGGATTTGGATAACATGAACTGTACATCACCCATGGATGTGACCAATGATGAAGAGATCCACCAAGATCGCCATTCTTAGTAATAACACCAACGTGAATGCTGCTTCTTGGCTTCTTCCGACCACCACCAGTGTTCATGAACTTCTCGAATGTCCTGTTTGTACCAATTCTATGTACCCTCTTATTCATCAGGTCTCTACTTTTTCTCAATCCCGTTGTTTCTAATTTTGGTTTCTTGGATCTTTAATTTGTTAACTGATTTTAGGGGTTTTGAGTTTCTGATGAGAATTACCATATACATAATTGAATTTGGATATTTGGATGTTGAAGCAGTGGTTGTGTTGGTCTTTGAAAGAAAGTTGTAACTTGAAATTGAGTTTTATTCTTATTTGACTAAATTTTGTTCCTTATTAAAATTATTCATTGACACCATCATCCTTCATTGATTTGGTTCCACTTAACAATTGCTACTAATGACTCAATTGCCTTGATAACTTCCTAGATTCTTATTGTCTCTTTAGGGACTTCTGGAATCACTTTCACAATGATTTGATTTTCCTGCAGTGTCACAATGGACATACTCTATATTCAACCTGTAGCAGATGTTGTGAATGTTACAACTACTGATATGCATGTAGTTCATTCTTCATCTGCTCCTGAGGTCATTCGTCATGTTAAACCTGCTCGATTTGCTGGAAAGTCAAACGAAGAATTCGCTGCTATGTTTATTGTAACACCCGACATATACTTCCACAACACGTCAAGTCAAATAACTTAAAATTCAAGTAATTCCATTATTAAACCAGAAATAACCAACAACTATGATTAAACCAACTTAAACGTCTTTAAATTCTTTAAAAGAAACGTGTAAGTAATCAAAATAATTCAAACGATCTGAAGAACAAAACGAAAACTCTGGAACCGGTACCCACTGACATCTCTAGAACTAGTCCTCAAGATTACCAGCAAGGGGAAAGAAAGGTGAGTAATCTTGCAATCAAAGATTACTCAGTGAGGGTAACCCTTAGGGCTCACGAATTTTCCATACAAAAACACATCTAGACAATCACAAAGTCTAAACCTAAGACAAGCAGGCAAGCACGTGTCAACGACACACAAACATCACACAAATGGGACCACGTCCCATAACCGCCCTAACACGGCCCGGATTCCACGTGTCAACACACGCTATCCCTCGTGCATAACAGATCCCTCGTGCCTTAGCACTTCATCATGCACCACACACGTGCATAACAGATCCATCGTGCAGAAGCACTTCTTCCCGCACTTTTCACAAGCCGGCTCGTCAGCCATCCTGACCTATCCGAATCTACGTCCATAGGCCACCACACAACTACAAGAATTTCTCCTTGCAGGCATCTCCGCGGCTTATCCGCATTTTCTCACACAACCATTCTTTTATCACTCAATAACATGCTTCACAGAACCACGCAACACGTAGAAAACAATTCATTTTTTAATGTCTATATCCATTATATTTATCATTCATTCAAAGAATATTTATATAAAAATAATATTATTTATTTATATGTATATATACATTCATCAAACAAAATACTTGGTTTAACCTTAAACTAAATAATTATCTAAATATATTTATATATAAAGAAAAAACCATCTTGTCCTCACCTTAGCAATTCGGTTCTGAAATCACAGGTAAACTAGCAAAAGCAGAAATCCCGTTCAAACTCAATTCTCAATCTGCAACGGTTTAGGTTAACCGGTCAAAGATTAAATTATAATAATTATTATAATTTAATCTAATAAACCTAGCCAAATTCTAAATCAAGATTAAATGTGTTTTGGTTTCATTTAATTAAATTAATTAGAACCAATTTAATTATTAAACCAAACCAATTCCAGTAATTTAACAACATCACCCAAACGTATATAACATTAGCTAATTTAATAACTCCAAGTCCACACTCATCACACAACCACGTTTTAATTATCCGGCTTTTTCAACTTCCGGCTTTTATCCGCTCCTCTGAAATTCCTCATTTTTAGGTATACTGCATCACCAACAACAAATTCCAAATACTTCCGGTGTTTGTCTGCATAACTCTTCTGTCTATCATGGGCTTCCTTTAGCCTTTCCCGAAGCAATTCCACTTGCTCTATAGTCTCCACGACCATTTTTGGCTCCAAGTACTTACGCTCCACTACTTCGGTCCAACAGAGCGAAGTGCGACATGGCCTACCGTACAGAGCCTCATACGGAGGCATCCATATGCTGGAGTGATAAATGTTGTTATACGCAAATTCTACCAATGGGAGATACTTAAGCCAGTTTCCTTCCCAGTCAAGTACACATGCCCTCAACATGTCCTCTAGCGTCTGAATAGTCCTCTCAGACTGTCCGTCTGTCTGGGGATGATACGTTGTGCTAAGACGTACCTTTGTTTCCAAAGTCTTCTGAAAGGCCTGCCAAAATATAGATGTTAACTTTGTATCTCGATCAGAAACAATGCTTACGGGCACTCCATGCTTCTTGACAATCTCGTATAGATATAATTGCGCTAAGACATCTGCACTATCTGTTTTCTTGGTGGGTAAGAAATGAGCAGTCTTAGTGAGTCGGTCCACGATCACCCAAATAGCATTCTTACCACCAGTGGTTGTTGGCAGCCCGGTGACAAAGTCCATTGTTATCATATCCCATCTCAATTCCGGTAAAGGCAAACTCTGAAGTAAACCACTCGGAACTGTGTGCTCTACTTTTACTTGCTGGCATGTCTGACACTTCAATACCCAAGCAACCACATCATGCTTCTTATAATCCCAATTGTAATAGCGTTTCAAGTCATGGTACATCTTGGTGGTTCCCGGATGAACTGAAAAACGCGAATTATGAGCCTGTGCTAAGATCTCGTCCTTTAGACCCTTATCATCTGGCACCCTAATTCGGTTCTTATACATGCACGTACCATTCTCCGCAGTGTGAAATCCTTCCATATTGTTATCAAAATTTTTCTTCAAGTCGGCATCATGTTTCTGTGCTTTGCGGATTCTCCAAAGTAAGTATGCCTGATTCACGGCTTCTAATCCGACAACATCCTCTCCAACAGAAGTTGCACAGATACTCAGACTACAGAAGATACCTTCCAGCTCTCGCATCTCCTTAACTCTTGAGACATCAATTCTACGCCTGCTCAAGGCGTCAGCTACCAAATTAGCCTTCCCTGGATGGTAGGCAATGTCCAAATCATAATCCGCTAACAACTCCACCCATCTCCTCTGCCTGAGGTTAAGGTCTGACTAAGTGAATATGTATTTCAAGCTCTTATGGTCTGTAAATACTTGAACCTTCTCTCCATACAAATATGCTCGCCAGATCTTTAAAGCGAATACAACGGCTGCTAACTCTAAGTCATGAGTAGGGTAGTTAATCTCATGTGGTCTCAGTTGTCTCGATGCATAAGCAATGACCTTTTCATCTTGCATCAACACACACCCTAGTCCAGATCCTGATGCGTCTGTATACACCACATATGGTAGTACTAATACTCGAGTTTCCGTCAAATGCCTTTTCAGAGCTTGGAAACTATCCTCACACTTCTCTGTCCATTCAAACTTCACATCTTTCCCTGTGAGTCGTGTCATCGGCTTAGCTATACTAGCAAATCCTTCGAAAAATTTCCGATAGTAGCCTGCAAATCCAAGAAAACTACGGACCTCAGTAGCGCTCTTAGGTGTTGGCCAAATGGTTATCGAATCTATCTTCTCTGGATCCACTGATACTCCCGCTTCTGAGATAACATGACCAAGAAATCCAATCCTTCTCTGCCAAAAACAACACTTACTCAACTAGGCATATAACTTTTGTTCCCGCAATTTATCCAACACCATCCGTAGGTGTTTCTCATGTTCTTCCCCACTCTTTGAGTATACCAGAATGTCATCGATGAATACTATCACACACTTATCCAAGTACTCTCAAAAAATATTATTCATCAGTTTCATGAAAGCAGCTGGCGCATTGGTTAACCCGAAAGGCATTACTACGAACTCGTAGTGTCCATACCTAGTCCGAAAAGCGGTTTTCCGTATATCCTCCTATGCAATAGAAATCTGGTGGTACCCTGATGCCAAATCAATCTTTGAAAACCACAAAACTCCCGAANATTACCCTTCTCTATAAGTTCCTCTGCCTGCAACATGGAAATGATCGAAAATCCTTCACCCCTTTTTACACCCTGAAATACTAACTTCCCTTCTGGCCTTGCGAAATGTACACGAGCCCGATGACAGTCCAGAACAGCTCGATGTTTCTTTAACCAGTTCATTCCAAGTATCACATCAAAATGGTTAACCTCCATTTATGTAAGGTTGCCCAGTAATTCTTCTCAGTTTATCAGGATAAGCACAACTACGTGGACTCCAGTGGATCTCATTCGTTCCTTTCCGACTGTCTCAATCTTCTTAGCTTTCGGAACAAATTCGCCATCAAAAATCCAATTCTTTGTTACTCTAGGACTTACACAACTAGCGGTAGCACCGGTGTCAAATATTGTGTAAGCTGTCCACCCTCCCACTAAAATCGATCCTACACGGTTATATTATTTCTAAGCAAACAATATATACACGCAAGGCAAAAGTCTAGGGTTCAGATAAATACAAAACTTCTTGATTAATTGAACATTTACGTACCAACAATCGGCTCCTCTCCCTCAGGCTCTCCAACCATCATCACATGAGGTCCAACGTTTTGATATTTCGGAGGTGGCGGTAAAGGCTCTCTGGGACGATCTCCAGCTTGCTGCCTTCCAGCTTGCTGCTTCCCCGTCTTCTGTGTGCAAAACCTCGCAATGTGTCAAGGTTTCCCACACTCGTAACAGTTCGCAGTGTTCATAGATCGGGGACAATCCCTCAAAATATGACCTGGCTGATTGCACTTGTAACAAGTTGGTGGAGTCCTCACATTAGTTGTATCCCAAGTCCTCTTGTGAGAGCTCGTCCCCTTTGCAGCTTTTGCAAATGATGCCATGTTCTGAATCATCTCCTGTTCAAGTCCAATCTCTAAAGCAACAACTTTTTCCACCAAAACAGTCATGCTGCAGTAATCGTACATCTCGCACCGATTCTTAAGTTCAATTCTTAGGCCTCTCAGGAACCTTCGAATCAGCTCATCCTCATCCATGACTCTCCCGGCGAACCTGCTTAAACGGTCGAACTCTTCCTCGTACTCCCTCACCGTCTTATTTACTTGGCGGAGATCTAGGAATTCATTCTCCATCCGATCCATAGCTTCTCTGGGAAAGTACTTACTAAAGAATTGTGAATTAAAGTACTCCCAAGTAAAATCATACCACCCATGCACCTGTCCTACCACTTTCTCCCACCAAACCAATGCTTCGTCTTTCAAATATTGCACCGCCAAGTCCTTGCGGTATTCTTCTAGGCATCTGGCATTCTCCAAATTTCTCTCCAATCTTTTCCTCCAATTATCAGCAGCGGTCGGGTTGGATTTGCCACCAAAGGACTCCATACCCATGTCCTTCAAGGTCCTCATCGCTTCCCAGTATGAGGGTCTCTGCACGTGGATCTGCATAGGTGGTGGCGGCGGCGGTGGCGGTGGTGGATGCTGAGGTGGGATTGGCTCATTTCGCGCATCCTGCTGTGGTGCAATCACTTCTGGTGCCTCTCCTACAGCTGCTTCCCTCCGCATGTATTCCCTGAACCTCCAAAACTCCTCAAACATGGCCACTTCAGCTTCAGGGATATTGACTAGTGCTCCTCCTGCCGGAGCCAAATTGGCCTCCACATGCTCCGAGTGCTCACCTCGGACACTTTCACTAGAGGCCGCTGTGCTCTCAGCCATCGCTCTTAGCTGTGCAGCAGCTCCTACGCGACCTCCACGTCTTGCTTTCAGCGGCATCTGAACACAAAACGAGATAATCAGTTTCCCTCCCCAGGACTATCTCGCGGGTCAGAACCGGTTTGACATAACCTAGAGCTCTGATACCAAATTGTAACACCCGACACATTACTTCTACGACGTGTCAAGTCAAATAACTTAAAATCCAAATAATTCTATTATTCAATCAGAAGTAACCAACATCTTCGATTAAACCAACTTAAACGTCTTTAAGTCCTTTAAAAAAAACGTATAAGTAATCAAAAATAAAACAAAACGATCTGAAGAACAACACGAAAACTCCGGAACCGTTACCCACCGACACTTCCAGAACTAGTCTTCAAGATTACCTGCAAAGGGAAAGAGGGGTGAGTAATCTTGCAATCAAAGATTACTCAGCGAGGGTAAGCCTTAGGGCTCACGAATTCTTCATACGTAAACACATCTAGATAATCACAAAGTCTAAACCTAAGACAAACAGCCAAGCACGTGTCAACGACACGCAAACATCACCCAAATGGGACCATGTCCCATAACCGCCCTAACACGGCCCGGATTCCACGTGTCAACACACGCTATCCCTCGTGCATAACATACCCCTCGTGCCGAAGCACTTCTTCTCGCACTTATCACACATCGGCTCGTCAGCCATCCTGACCTATCCGAATCCACGTCCATAGGCCATCACACAACTACAAGAATTTCTCCTTGTAGGTAACACTGCGGCTCACCCGCATTACCTCACACAACCATTATTTTATCACTCAATAACATGCTTCACAGAACCACGCAACACGTAGAAAACAATTCGTTTTTAATACATATCTCCGTTATATTTTTCATTTATTTCCCTACGTTCATTCGAAGAATATTTATATATTTATATAAAAATAATATTAAATATAAATATATATATATATATATATATATATACACTCAACAAAAAAAATATTTGGCTTAACATTAAACTAAATAATTAACTAAATATATTTATATATAAAGAAAACACCAGCTTGTCCTCACCTTAACAAAATGGTTATGAATTCACGGGTAAACTAGCAAAAGCGGAAAAATCCGATTCGATCTCAAATCTCAATATGCAATAGTTTAGGTTAACCGAACGAAGAATAAATAATAATAATAATTATAATTTTAATTTAATCTAAGACACCTTGGTTTTCTCTAATTAAATTAAATAAAATCAGTTTAGTAATTATACGAATTCCTATTCTAATAGATTAATAATAACCGGTTTAATTATTAATCTCAAACCCCAAATCATCACATTCACTCATCAACACTTCAAGAGCACATGTTAGAATAATCCAGTTCACAAAATCAACCCATGAATCGATTTGCTTATACGCCCATGGCTCCTTTGATTCACTAAGCTCCAATTGAATCTCTTTAAAATTAATTAACCCAGCCCACGATACACATAAGATCAGCCCAACATTGCCTTTGGTTTAATAACAATTGACTTTGGTTTAATAACAATTGCCTTTGGTTTAACAACAATTGACTTTGGTTTAATAATAAACCATTGCACGTTGGTTTAGTTGGGTATAGCTGGTTTAATAATTAAAACAAAAGTGGATTAACGAGAGGTGAACATGACCGATGTTACCTTCCTTGACTACGACTCTCGGCGGATCTGTTATACAGTTCGAACGGTGGAGGCGGCGGCTTAGTGAAATGGTTCTCTCCGGTGAAGACGGTTCACACGACGGCAAGGCTGGTCACGAGAAGACTCTCCAGTGGCTTGAGTAGTCCTGTGACAGTCCACAACCGATGGCTTAGATCGATGGCAACAACCCAGAGAACTTGAGTGAGGAATCGTGGCTTATCGTGAGTCACAAACGTTCGAAGCCGGTGAGTTTCCTTGATGGATTAGGACGACGGTTAGATCGACGGAGGTGGTGGCTCGGCTGGTCAGATCTCTCCGGCAACAACGGCTCACACGACAGCTCAGGTCCGACACGGCGAGGGGCTCCGGTGGCTCGGGTGGTGCTTTACGGCGATGGCGGTGCACACGGTGGCTTGAGCGTGGCACGGTGAAGGTCTCCGGGGTTAACGGCGACGACAACCTCCGTTGATGGCAAGCTCTCGATTTCCTTTCTCTCCCTCTTTTCCTCTTCGTGATATTTGTGAGGAGAGTTTATGGAGATGCAATGGATGTTGAAGCTACTGCTTATGAGAGGTGGCAACATCTATCAGATTTAGAAGAGTAGTACTTCGTCAGAAGTCGAAACTGCATTGGCTTCAAGTTGGTGATGGAAATAACCGAGTGTTTCACCAAGCAGTAGAAAAAAGATTACATCAAAACGACATAAGAAAAATAAAGAGAAGTGATGGATCCTTGGCAACTACACAAGCTGAAATAAAGAAGGAAGCTGAATATTTTTTCAAGGATTAATGGGACGGAAAATCAGAAATTATGAAGGAGTTTAAAATGAGTTTCTAAGCAGCCTTTTGGATTACGAATGCAGTGCAAAAAATGGGGAGCTACTTAGCAGACCGGTAAAAAGTGAAGAGATAAAATCAATCGTATTTGGGATGTCGGGAAACAAACTCCTGGTCCAAACGGTTATACTGTCGAATTCTTTAAGGAAGCATGGCCTATACTTGGGAAAGATGCGGTGATTGCTATCCAGTCATTCTTTGACAAAGGTTTTCTGCCCAAGGGAGTTAAGTCTACAATCTTGGCATTGATACCGAAGAAGAGTGTGTCTCTAGAAATGAAAGATTTCAGATCAATAACTTGTTGTAACATGTTGTACAAGATCATATAGAAGCTTCTTGCCAATTGTCTTAAGACACTCCTCCAGCGTTCATAACGCCAAACCAGTCCGCGTTCATGAAAGACCGTCTACTTATGGAAAATGTACTCTTAGCATGAACTGGTCAAGAATTACCACAAGCAATTAATATCCCCACGATGCTCTCTCAGAATCGACATATCGAAAGCTTTCGATTCAGTCCAATGGTCATTTCTGCTCTCTACTCTCAAGGCTATGAAAATATTGGATAAATTCATACATTGGATTGATCTATGTATCTCAACAGTTTCTTTTTCAGTTCAAGTCAATGGAAGACTAGCTGATTTTTTTTTTGGAAGTGAAAGAGCTGCGCCAAGGATGCTCTCTTTCACCATACTTATTTGTTATAAGTCTCAACGTACTCTCCAAATGGCTTGATAAGGTTTCTCGGGAATTAAAGATGGGTTATCATCCCCTATGCCAAAAACTTGAGCTAACAGATCCCTCGTGCCGAAGCACTTCTTCCCGCACTTTTCATACGCCGGCTCGTCAGCCATCCTGACCTATCCGAATCTACGTCCATAGGCAACCACACAACTACAAGAATTTCTTCTTGCGGGCATCTCTGCGGCTCACCCGCATAATCTCACACAACCATTATTTAATCACTCAATAACATACTTCACAGAACCACGCAACACGCAGAAAACGATTCGTTTTTAATATCTATCTCCATTATATTTTTCATTTATTTCCCTACGTTAATTCGAAGAATATTTATATATTTATATAAAAATAATATTATTTATAAATATATATTTACATATTCACTCAACAAACAAAATATTTGGCTTAACCTTAAACTAAGTAATTAACTAAATATATTTATATATGGAAGAAAACACACACTTGTCCTCACCTTAGCAAAATGGTTCTGAATTCACGGGTAAACTAGCAAAAGCGGAAAATCCGATTCGATCTCAAATCTCAATCTGCAACGGTTTAGGTTAACCGATCGAAGATTAAATTATAATAATAATTATAATTTAATCTAATAAGTCTAACCAACAAAACTAGGTGAATTAATTTGGTGTTCTTNCACTTCATCCTGCACCACACTCGTGCGTAACAGATCCCTCGTGCCGAAGTACTCCTTCCCGCACTTTTCACACGCCGGCTCGTCAGCCATCCTGACCTATCCGAATCCACGTCCATAGGCCACCACACAACTACAAGAATTTCTTCTTGCAGGCATCTCTGCGGCTCACCCGCATTATCTCACACAACTATTATTTAATCACTCAATAACATACTTCACAGAACCACGCAACACGCAGAAAACGATTCGTTTTTAATATCTATCTCCATTATATTTTTCATTTATTTCCCTACGTTAATTCGAAAAATATTTATATATTTATATAAAAATAATATTATTTATAAATATATATTTACATATTCACTCAACAAACAAAATATTTGGCTTAATCTTAAACTAAGTAATTATCTAAAAATATTTATATATAAAGAAAACACCAGTTTGTCCTCACCTTAGCTATTCGGTTCTGAATTCACGAGTAAACAGGCAAAGAAGGAATCCGATTCAACAACCTCTCAATCTGCATCGGTTTAGATTAACCGGTCAAAAATTAAATTATTATAATTATTATAATTTAATCTAATAAACCTAGTCCTAATTTATTTATTTTTTTGTGTCTTTTAATTAAATTAGTTAGAACCGGTTTAATAACTAAACCAAACTAACTTGAATAATTTAATTAACACCCAACCATAATTAAATTCACGTGATCAAATATTCCCTCTGATCACTACCAAAACCCATAATCGAATCATGTTAATATTTAACCAAACCATCCTTATTGATTAAACTATTCAATTGACCCACATAATTGAGTTTGGTCTAAGGGTCAAATACACGTGATATTGGTTGGTTAACATTGTTTAAGATCTGGTTCAATAATCACAACAAAACAGCAACGCAGGAAGGACGACGACAACGACACGAGCAGCGATGCACACGTTACCTTTGCCGGCGAGTTTCCTTGATGGATTCGGACGGCGGTTAGATCGACGGAGGTGGTGGCTCGGCTGGTCAGATCTCTCCGGCAACAACGGCTCACACGGCAGCTCAGGTCCGACACGGCGAGGGGCTCCGGTGGCTCGGGTGGTGCTTTCCGGCAATGGCGGTGCACACGGTGGCTCGAGCGTGGCACGGTGAAGGTCTCCAGGGTTAACGGCGACGACAACCTTCGTTGATGGCAAACTCTCGGTTTCCTTTCTCTCCCTCTTTTCCTCTTCGTGATATTTGTGATGAGAGTTTATGAAAGCTTTCCTTTTTTTGTAACCAATTAGTGAGGTTGAAGGATAGTGGCTAGGACTAGAGGTAGGAGTAGCTTTTAGGTTTGGTGAAAAGATGGTGGTGAGTTCGGTAAAAGAATTTTGTGGATGGGGATGTTACACAATTTCTATTAATACGGATCTACCTTTTATCGTTTTGAATGTTAAGAGAGCTTATTTGGGTTTTGAATAGTTTAGTGTCGGCACTAAAATTCTCCTATCACAATTGTTTTCTGATGTTTATTTTTGTGTTTCATTACAGCCTGAAATGGACACCAGCAGGAGATTTCATTTGTTAATATGTAACTCGAGCATTTGAAACTACCACATTAAGTGAACCTTCTTTTATGTTGCATCTTTCCCTAATTCTACAGCAGTCTTCGGTTAATTACGATCATTTATGATTTGGTGGCAATAAACAGATATTATGGCCTAGTATAGAAAACATTATTAAAAAAAAAACACTGTATTTGACAGAGACGAAAGGCATTGGATTTGAAAAGGTCTATAACTTCCGAAAAGATATTTCGAAATTTTTTTTTTTAAAAAAAAGAGCTGGAACTTAGGTTCGAAGCTCCAACAATGATTGATTGGTATATAATGAACCGTCAATAACTTGCCACGTCTCCATTCACAATATTGCAAGATTTTGTCTACGTTTAGGACAAAACATTACTAACCTATTCTCGCAGATAAATAAATTAACCTTACTTATCATAGGAGAGCATATTGGATTTGAATCTTATTATCAGTAACCGTATGGTAATACATAAGTTTTAAGTTTCTAACTTATACAAAAAGAAGTCCCAACCGAAGATTAATAGATCTATAAACTTTACTCATCTAAAATGTGAGAAATTCCGATAACAACAATTCCGATAACACATTTTTCACAAAGACAACAAAAAAATATATATAAAATTGGAAGAGAAATACGCACGTTTCATTTTCTCTATTTCAGAGAAACTTCTAAAATTAATTAATTTAAATTGTTTTTCGCTTTCAAAAAAAAAAAGAAAACACACACACAGAGAAGAGAGGAAACAAAGAAGAAAGAAAAAAACCATAACTCAAACCCTGTTTCTGTGTAAAATTTCTCCAACGGGTGAGGAATTGATAAACTATTATCTAAAGAACAAAATTCTTGGTAAGACTTGGCTCGTTGCTGAAGCCCTTAGCGAGATCAACATCTGTAGCTACGAGCCATTTTACTTGCCCTGTAAGTTTTCTTTACTTCATAACCATATGATCTGTAGCTCTCTCTCTCTCACTATCAATCATTTCTAATTCTGGGTTTGGGCTTTTTGTTGTTGTTGTTGTTGTTGTTGTTGTTGTAGCGTTGTCGAAGATCAAATCGGACGAGCCTGTTTGGTACTTCTTTTGTCCAAAGGAGTACACTTCTTTCTTCAGTGAAGAAGAAGGCAACGAAAAGGACAACAAGTTCTGGGTATTGGAAAGCTACTGGTGTTGATCGTATAATCAAAGATAAGAGAGGTAACCGTGGCGAGATTGGGATTAAGAAGACGCTTGTGTATTATGAAACAGTCTTCATGATCAGAACATTTGTAGAAAGTTTCTCTGATTTGATTGGAAGCTGAGGTTCAAATTTAGGGTTTAGGACGATTTATATGTTGTTGCTAGTTCTTTTTTCATAAACAACATGATGATATCTCTGTAATTCACTGTTAAGATAGGGAAATTTATAATCATAGACTATCTTAATTACATGCTCTAGTTCTCTGGAAATGATGATATCTCTGAGATTGTTAGAGATTACTGGTTTAGATACTCAATACTATGCAATGGATCAGCTGTGCTAATAATGTCTTATGTTTCTACCAACAAAATCTTGTCCCACTTTGGATATTAGATATGTGCTCTAAGTCCATAGTTATCTGAAACTGTAAGAGATATTAAGGCTGAAGCTCGGTACACAGTAGACCATCTTAAACTGTAAGAGATATTAAGTCAATCCTAGGCTCAGTACACAGTAAACCATATCTAAGAGTGAAGCCTCTGAACATTAAGGATAAAACTCCAGCCAATCAACCTTATGACATTGTGTTATGTCCTTCTGGACTATAATTTTCACCCCTGTTAATGTCTTGTCCAAAGCTAAATCCATTTTATATATCTTACTGAAAATTTCTGTTTCTTTTCCTTGCAGAAGCTGGAGATAGAGCAATCTGAAGAACAACCCGAATGATCCGAATTTAGCTGCTATCTATCCCTCAAGCACCAGATGCTTCCTTGAATCTTTACGCGTGTTGTTTCTTTTCATACAACTACTATATCTTTGTTTCGATTCTAAGAGCAATTAAATAAATGAAATTTTTTGGTTAATACCTTTCACTGAATTTGTAATGTGATTCTAAAATTGTTAAGGTAATATAGAATCTGTGAATCCAGATACTGGCTTGATGACAACAGAACATGAACCCGGAGGAAGAAGAATTGAACATCCGATGTGATAGATAGCAAAAGAAAACTTGTATCATTTTCAATATTAAGTTCTACAATAGTATATCATTTACTATTCAATTTCCTTCCACTGTTGATATGAAAATATGATCAAACAATGAGGTAAAGCATGGCAACTCAGATTCTGATAAAAAAGAAAAAGAGGATGATACTTCAAAAACAGAGTCAGGGAAATACAACAGAGTTTAACATCAAGTTATACAATACATAGAGTTTAAAGGAATACAACATATTCCTTCATGCTTCTAAAGCTCCAAAAGACCAACATACTAAACCTTCATGCTTCTAAAGCTCCAAAAACCAACATACTAAACCTTCAAAAATCACCATACCAAAGTGTCTTACTTCTAAAGCTTCAAAACTCATAATATCTAACCTATCAAACCTGGTAATAAGTTAGTCTTGAGTCGCGTCTTGAGTCATGGAATCATAGCCAACTTATCATACGGTTGTGTTAGAAGTCTTCTTCTTTCTCGGTTTCCTGAATTTTTCTGCTCCATAATTCAGACACTTACTTGCATTGTGTCCAGCAAAGCCACAACGAGCACAAAAACATGTTTTTAGTTGGGTTTTTATTTAAATTTAAATTTACGGCGTTAGTTATGCATTTTAAATTTATTATTTGTTAAGCATTATATTTTATAAGTTAAGATGTGTTAATGTTGTATTTTAAATTTTAAATTAATTTAATAACTATGTTCTTAATATTAATTTTGTTTAGGTATAAAATGCTAACATATGAAAATTGAGAAATTATTTTATATAAAAAAAATAATATTCCAACTTGAGTAATACTATTCATTTCTCTATTTTATAGTAAGATTTGAAATACCATTGCAAATAGTTCTACTCTAAATATAGAGTTTGCAGGGTAAACGGCCTATTTCCAACTGTACTATTTCGATCGTGCTTATTTATATACGAACAAACTTGTCGCGCTTATATCAATACGAACAATCGAAAAATTCAAATAATCTATATGAACTTCAAGAATAGTGCAAAATTTTAAATTGACTTTAACGGAAGTTAGTCAACCGTTAATTCGGCTGACTGGGTGACAACATGGCAATGACGTGGCAAAGTTCTGAGAGAGTATAAAACGATGTCGTTTTAACATTTTTTAAAAAAAAATTACCTCTTTTGAGGTCTATAGAACTCGAACCATGCACATGTGGACTGATGCAGGAGCGCATTACCAATTGAGCAAATGTAAATTATTAACATTGGCTCTCTATTAACCTTCTTCTTCTTTGAAGGAGATTCATGTCTTGCTTTCTTCCTCTTCGGCTTTGGTTTCCTTCCTTTCATGTTCTGTACTTCTTCAACCAAACTAAGAGGTGGTTTAATCACACAACCAGTTTTAGGCCAAAACTGCATACCATTGACTGGGCATATGCAATCACTATAAATCTGTTGCTGCTGGCTATTCATGTACCAGTTAGAGATGTAGTCTTCGTAATTAAGCCTCTTTTCAGCAATGACACGTAAGGAATGACGGCAAGGCAGTCCACTCATATCCCATCTCCGAAAAGCACATGTCCTCATCGTCAGGTTCAAACTAAAGCTTGTACGACACTCCATCACCTCATTTCTACCATATATGCATCTTGCAAAATTTAAGCTTTTCTTGCTCCAACTCTATAAACTCTTTTGCCCTCTTAGTAAATCTTCCTTTCCAATTCTTTGCTTTTTCCTTTCTCAATTCAATACGAATCATGGATGTTCTCATTATCGTCTCCAACATCTCAACCATTGGCATATACCTTACAAGATCAATGACATTGTTGAATGATTCTGAGATGTTATTATGAACATCCACACATGAAGCAGTTGGTGTGCAGAAAGCGAGACTGCAATTCTTTGGATTCTTCTCCATTATGGCTTCATAGAGACACATATCATAATTCATCACTGCTTCAAAATTTTTTTCAAACTCAGAACTTGTATAACATTCAGCAACTCACCAAAACAGAGTCTTCATCTCACTTTGGTTAGGGAAAACCTTCTTTAAGTTTCCATAGATGTGACGAGCACACATCCGATGTTCAAACATTGGCAACTCCCTTTCAACTGCATTCAATAAACCCTGAAAATAAAACATATTTTCAGACAAATGTAAAGCTATGGTTTACAGAAAATATTGTTAAAACGCATTCATTCATGACTTACCTTTTGTCTATCAGATATTACCGTAAAACCATGACCATCACTAAGATTGAAATCCACCTTCAGCTTCTGTATGAACCAAATCCAGTTATTTTTATTTTCTACATCAACCACTGCCCAAGCTATTGGATACATTCCGTTATTAGCATCTCTTCCCACATCAGCCAATAATTGTCCTTTAAGCGTGCACTTTAAGAAGCACCCATCGATGCCAAAGATAGGTCAACACCAAGTTTTCCACAATTTACGGATGACAGCAAAACATACATAAAATCTATGGAAGATTTCGGTTCCTTCTTCATCCATGTATGTGTCTAGCACCACCGTTGATTCATTGTTTGACATGTGGACTAAACATGAATATTATCAAAAACCTGAATTTTTGTCAAAAATTTGAACATAAATGAAAGAGTTAGCTGCTTACCTAAGGAGCTGTAAGCGGTAATCTTTGAGCCTAGAAAACTGCTCTTCATGTTCTTTTTTAATGATCTTCAATGCTTTAACCTTAGCCTTCTTAATCTTGTCTATGGGTGTGATCAAATTGAACCGGGATTGAATATCTTTTTGAACTGCCTTTGGTTTCATCTCAGGATCTGTCCTAAAGGTATCCAAATACAATTTTGTGATCACAAGAAATTTCAAAATTTTACTATAACCATCTTTCACGCAAATGTGCTCATCTTCATAAACATTTACCATCCACTTCCCAATTGGCTCTTCATAAGAGCAATATATCCTCCATGGACAGTTCACATCTTCAATCCCACACCTAGTTGCTGACTTTTCTTTCCCCCATATGCATAACTGTATGTTCCATCCTTCCGTTAGCACATAATCCACCAAAGCCTCTTTGAAGTCTTCTAAACAGTCAAAGAC
>SMJT01000234.1:0-18751 GCA_004349715.1 Crucihimalaya himalaica | reverse complement strand
TTGTTCAACAAGTTGTTCAGTTGCTGTCCAAAGCCGTTGTTGAAGACTTCACTGATGATTTCGCCATAGATGCCACTTTTGAAGATGTTAAGAGTTTTTATTTTCCCACTAAAGTAATTTTACATTTTAGCATTAACTGTTGTTTATTAATCTCTTCATATTCTCACATGTTGAGTTTCATTTTGTAGATAAAGGTTGTGGGTGTATGTTCTGGACGATTGTCGAGGAAAGAATCACTAGAAATCGTGGACATATTTGAAGCCAATGGAGATTTTCAAATCCCGATGCAAGTAGGAAGCAAGAAAGACTTAACTCCCGATCTTCCATGGAAAATAACTGCCAAACCAGAAATTGACTCTGAATCCAACTCTTTGGCCATGGTAAGATCAAAATTTTCAATTGGGTTAAAATTTGTTGTTCATTTGATATTTTAAATGTGTTTTTTGACCAAATAAACAAAAATTTCTGAAGGAACAATGTTTTAAAATTTGTTATACAAAGAGAACATGTGATATGTTAATCGTCATTGTGTCAGACATTGTGAATTTGTTTGTGTCACACAGTGTGAACTTGTGATATTATTGTCATTGCGTGTTTATTATTGCATATTAAGTATTTGATCATGATTGTAGGTGTATTTGAGAACTTAAAATTTCTTGTTTATTTTTATTACGATTGCAGCTGTATTTCCAAGTGACTGAGGAAAACGAAAAGGATGACGATGATAAAACAGCTCTCTTGCATCTGTTTAAAGCAATGATAGAGGAATACTTGTACAGTCAGCTAATGTTATAGTTCTCAAAACCTTTATTAAGTGATGTTTGTTTTGCGCTCAAAACATTAACAAATTCTAACTCAGATATGTTTCCTTTCTTTTTAGGCAAAAGGAAAGACTTGGTTATGATCTCTGTTGCGATATTCATCTCAAATCCGCCATCAGTGGATTCTTTGTGTATGTTGCATGGTTATATAGCCATCGAGCTATTTGTAACTACACATATTGTCACAAAACAGCTATGAATAGCATTAGTTCTAAATAGTGTCTATTTTAATTGATATAGTCACATATTGTTGTAACTAATGTGTCTATTGACAAATTTCTTATAGCATCGATACCTAATTTGTTTGCTAAAAATTATTATTCATAGTACTGTAATGACACCAATTATAGTTATTTTTTAAAACCATCTTTATTATTTTTATCGCTATCTCTAATTGTTACTAATCCTATCTTTTGCTACTATAATCTGTTTCCACCATACAGTAAAACGTCTATAAAATAATAATACTGAAACTATGATATATATTTTTATAGAAGTATTAATTTACCATTAAAATTTTTAATTATTAATTTATAGACAAAATTGCCAAATATCATAATTGTTTTTTATAGAATCTATTTTAAAAAAAGAATTTTTGTTATAATTAATATTCTTATAAAATCCTTTAGACCGTTCCATGTAAACAAACAATTATCGCGTCTAGTACCCTTTGCAATATTTTGATACAAGTCTAGAAGATAGCACCATATGGAGTATTAGAGATGAGCTCAAAAAAAATACAGATTCCCAAAAAAAAAGGCAAACAACATTCATATTTTACTAAATTATATCTTTGTATACTATATTTGATAATTTTATATAATTACTTTATAGTATTGATGGAACAATGTATTCATAAATAAATAAAAATTATTATTATCTTATTAATTTATCGAGTTGTGTTAACTATTACCCTGACCAAACTCAAAACAAAGAAAAATATTAATTTATCGAATCAATACAATAAAAAAAAACTTCTTATGTCTTTCCAGATATTGACACCTCAGTTTTTTGTGTTGTAACAAGTTGACACATCAATTAAAACAAATAATACAGCTCACCTCATTTTTCGCCAAATCATCAAAGACATAAAAGATATAAGTGTTAGAAAAAAAAAGGAAAAAAATGTGAGAATCAAATGTAATGCAAGCAGACTTGTGGTTTTAAAGTCAAGTTTCTTTTTAATCTTTTTAATGCAAGCAGACCATAACAGTACACTTAGATTTACAATTCATTTTTGAACAACACTTTTCTCTTATTTTTTGTCTTCCTATCCTTAATAAATTTTATGTGCTCTTATTACTTCTATAATGTTAAATCATTTCATCAACAATATAAAATCCTATATTTTTCGCATGTGTTATAATTAGAATTTTTGATATTGAACACAAATTAATTTCTCTATCAATTTGTACTATTTTCAATATATTTTTTATTTTATTTCCCAATACATCATCATCTCATTTACTGTATGTTTATAATATGATTCTATTTACATTTTTTACACTAAGTAGATGTTTTGATATTGTTATTTCCATACTCAGCAAAAAATGAAAATAAACTTATTCACAATAAATAACAAGTGTCCAATATGTAACCATTACATAATAACACTTGAAAGTACAACTCAAACTCAATGAATACAATAAAAACCCCTTGTGTCTTTCTATAGATTGACATCTCAACTTTTTCATGATTTGTAAAGCTGACACATCATTTAAAATGGGTAGCCAATAAAAACATTTTAAATAATACAACTCATCTATTTTTTGTCAAATCTTCCTCCTCTTCCTCCTTGATTATATATAAAAGGATTTTAGTAAGCTTCCTAAGTATATATATATAATCTCATTTCAAACTAAAATATGATGTATGTAATGAAATAACTTGAAAGTTTACAATAATAATAAAATCAAATAATTCTAATAGGAATAATAAATAAAGTAAAAAGACATGGATGTTAAACTTATACAAATAAAACACACAACCATCAAAACAAAAAATTATGATAAAATATACTAACATAATTAAAGATATTTAGAGAAGAAAAGTGATTCTATGTAAAATCATTTGAAAAATATTTCTTAGTGATAACACATACATGATATATTTTACGAAAAGTTATGATAAAGAGACGAAATTCTCGGAAGTATTTATTAAGATTTATATCAATAATATGAAAATTTTATGGTGAAAATCATTCAATAAAGTGTAGATTACTTACTCTGTTAGAGATTTCCAATGGATAATAACGAAGTTATTAGATTCTTAAGCCATTTAGAGCATCTCTAATATTATATTAATATTTTTAATATAATTTATTTGCAAAAATAAATTTTGTATTATAAAATAAATTGAACCAATGATATGAAAAAGAGTGTGATAATAGGGGTTTTAAGAAAATATTATTAGACAATAATTGCATCTCTCCTCTATTTTAATTATTTTCCAAATTTTTATGTCATATATATAAATTTAACATTGAATCAATAAGAATATTTGGAAATAATTATTAAAAAAATATTATTAGAAAATATATGTAACATACGGATTTATCTCTCCTCTAGAAAATCTATTCTAAGACATAAATCTATCGAAGTCACGCTAAAGTATTAATTCGAGCAGAAATTAGCATCTCAAGCTCTTACAAACAAATATTAAAGTTCGAAACTCTCTGGATGTGAGATTGTGAGAATCAAGATTTGAAGTGATCCAAAACTCCATAGGATATACTTTGATACCGGACTGAACATGCTGTTGTTTGGAAAGACAAAAATTTTGTAACAAAGATAAAGAAGAGAATGACTCATGGATCATACCAGTTAAATTGTTTTAAGAAAGTCGAAGATTTTGTAATGACTTACAAACAACTCCGAGCTCCAGTAGGATCTAATATGTGAGTCGATTATCTGAAAAATCTAAAAAATATATTTAAAAGAGGTCGTTACCGGAGAGATTAATTCCGGAGAAGTTTTAATTACAAAAATAGTAGCTTGTGATGTATTTGTTTCTATTTTTAAACAAACAAAAAAGCAAAATATATTAAATCAGTAAATATACTTCTCCAAGTTCTAGCATACATGATATGGAAGGAGAGAAATGCTAGGATTTTCAAAATGAAATCCTCTTCTACTGCCTCTATCAAAGCTTATATTGATTGCACATTGCGTTATTGACTTCTCTCATTTCCTTCCAAGGATCTGTTCTCTCTATCTCTACGTGAATCTTATTTTGGTTGTTTCTCGCATCTGCTGTGATCTTTTTTTTTGTATCTTTCCGTTAAGGAAGTAGTGGATTGTTAGTTTGTATTTACTTTATACTAATTTTTTTATGATATAAAAAATTTAACCTTAAAACCAAAATAAGAAAGGGTCAAATTAGATCGGGTCGAAATGAATCTGGTTCATTCAGCTTCGAGAGGATAAAAAGCAAAACGACACGTAGTTCAAACGTTGCCAAAGCCAAAAACTAAACTTTCCAAAAGTTAGTTTCATTTTCAACTGAAAAGCAAGTTACTGAACCAAAACGGAGCCACGTCGAACTATATCTCGACACCTCACAAAAAAACGACACGACGTGTTCACTTTAGCCACCATGTAGATTCCTTTTTTCCCCACCTTACTTTACTGCTAAACTCACAAAAGATTCCTCGGATCATCAGAAATGGCTATGGCTACGCGCGCGATTCGATACCAGTTATCGTCTCCGAGATCTGTGGTTACTAGATGCGAATCATCGGAACCAGTTAAGCAGATTCAGATCCAGCAACGACCGAGAGGAGGCGATTTAGCCGAGAACGGGAAGATCGTGCTTCAACCAAGGCTTTGCACGTTGAGATCTTATGGATCTGATATGGTCATCGCTAAAAAAGACGGCGGAGATGGTGGAGGAGGATCTGATGTTGAATTAGTGTCGCCGTTTTTTGAGACGCTTACTGATTACATAGAGAGTTCGAAGAAGAGTCAGGACTTTGAAACCATCTCTGGAAGACTCGCCATGGTAAATTCGAAACTCGATTTCGATTTCGATTTCGCTTGGTCTAATTCGTAATTTACGCTTTTCAGATTGTCTTTGCGGCGACTGTGACGGAGGAGATTGTTACGGGGAACTCGTTGTTTAAGAAACTTGATGTGGAAGGATTGAGTGAAGCTATTGGAGCTGGTCTTGGAGCCATGGGATGCGCCGCGATATTCGCGTGGTTAACGATTTCTCGGAACCGAGTGGGACGGATATTTACAGTGAGTTGTAACTCGTTCATTGACTCGTTGGTTGATCAGATCGTCGATGGGTTGTTCTACGACACTGAGCCTAGTGATTGGTCTGATGATCTTTAAATTCATTAATTGAATTTAATTATAAATACCACTCCCAATGTATTATCTATTGTCTATATTACAATACTAGTTCTATAGTCTTGAAGATAATATTGAAAGTCTGTAACTTTTGTGTCTATATATATATGAAGTGTTCATGGAATTGGATCGATCAAATGAGACAAAAGAGATTGTTCATTGTATATGGAGAAACCAGAGAGCTGTGAGTAGTCTAGGAAGCTGTCTCAATGGTTTGAATGCATTCAAGAACAGTTGCATTGTTGGACATTGCAGCCATTAGAGCTTCATGGATGGTCTTGTTGTTCTTTAGAAGAGATGCAGAGTAGAGAACCTGCATAACAAAACAAAAGATTTAAAAAATGCTTTAGAAAGAAACATGTATGCAAGATGAAGTCTGGTTTTTGTTAGAGAGAAACTTACAGCCCATCTTGTTAGATTTTGCTGCTGCTCGTTGCTGATTTTGGGTTGGCTTCTGTTTATGAATCTCTGCAGGAAACAAGAAAAGAAGCTGTAATAACTAGACTAAATGGTTGTGTACTTGTGAGTGTTGAAGTAAGTGGATAGATATTGAGAACTAGATTACCTGAAGAGAGAACAGATCTGCAGATTGGCCAATTACTTTGTCATACTTCAGACCCTCAGCGGCAAGTCCAGCCATTGCAACAGCCGCCAACCTAAGAAACCGAGAGGGTTGAGATTTGATTCTTCTCTCATTTCCGACATTAATGAAACTCTACCTGTCAAGCTCCTTTGAGTCAAGCTGGCCACTGTATATTAGTTTAGCTAGTCTCTCATCGATGAGATTGACGTGTTCTTTACCGATGTCTAACGAGTATCCGAGGATTGGAAGTCCGATTAAGTAAGCCACTGGAAGTTGCAGGTCGTAAAAATGAGAACATTGCATCTTTAGAACCCAAAGGTTTAAGCTTTTCAAGGGTACCTAAGAAGTGGGCTGCTTCATGTGCAGCAATTCGTTCTTGATAATCAGGAAAGAACGTAGAAAACCCAGAAATCGCTGCTTGAAGAAGCCTACAAACAAAACACCAAAAGATGTCAAATATGTAGCCCAGAGTAAATCATGTTAACGAAACCGAACAAGATATAGTGTTTAAGTTCTTATCTTACCCTGGTGAAATGCTTCCCACGGCTAAAACTACCAACGAAATGCTCCCAACTAAGTAAGGCACAAAGAATCCCCAGTCCTGCCAGTTTCAACAGTCATTCATCTGTATAAGACACAGAGAACCTAACACAATCGACAGGAACCGAGACATTTTCATGGTTTTCGACATGGTCTATTAGATGTTATTTCTTGGTATCGCCGAAACAATTGTCCAGAAGAGAGGACGGGACTACAAACCAATGAGACAAGACGCGACATAATTATGCAAAACATATTCTGTCCAGATGATTCCAAGATTAGCTTATCCAGACCAAAGGTTTTTCATGGCTTGCAACACCAGAGAATTGAGTTTTTGAAAGTTTACCCCGGGAAGTTGGCCGGCAAGTACAGCTATGAACCCTGTTGTTCCTACTACTGTGAATAGAAAAGCCGCCTGCATTACTCAAACTTAATCATAAATTCAGAAGAACCTCCAATTAGCATAAACACTGCAAACCTCAACAACTCTCTTTGAGTTCATTTTTTGGCCAAAGATAAACTAAACATTCTGATAACAAGACAGAACTTTACATCGTTCCTGACACTAGGAATAGCCAGAGTCTCTGCATTCTTGATTCCGAGAGTGGTCAGCTCCCGAAGCGATGTCTGATTCAGAAAAAGACACATCTTTGAGTTCAATTTATAAGAAGATGATTGTTATACAAATGGTTAAAAGGTAAGCTTAGATAGAGAGATCGATATACACCGTACGGCGGGAAAGGTAAGGCTGGGAGCTCCATTTCTTAGCCCAACCTTCTTCACTCAATTTATCGAGAGCTTCCTTAACTCCATTACTATCTTTCTGAAGCCAGACATGAACCCAATTTCAGAACCACGCTTTAAGCAGAGTTCATCGAATCAAAAAGTAAAGCTTGTGGTAAATTAACAGAAATGGACCTTGTTAATGGCGGATTCGAGAGTACTAAAATCAAACCCAGAGGAAGCTGTAGGAGAAGACGAAGACGAAGAAGGCGAAACCGCTGCTTGAATCGGAGTGTTTCGTGGATGTAACCGGTAACTAAAATGCCGTTGAAACGAAGCAATCGGAGTATTCCCCAACGAAGAAACAGCTAATGAAATCATAATTTTTCAAAAAATTCTCACGAAAAATTCGATTTTTAACAAACCCAGAATCAGATAATGCTTCATCGTCTTCTTCTGCTTCTCCCAATTGGAAACGTCGGACGAAGGGAAGACGAGAAAGCGCGTGGCGTCTTTCACACCACGGATCATGCTTACCGCCACGTCAGCACTTTTAGATAAAGGCAACTATATCGGTTTAGCTCCGGTTTAGTTTCTAAATTCATATCCTCGCCTCAGAATCTCAGATCGGTCTGATCTAATCAAACCGAACCGAATTATGCAATACTTACTCTGTCTCAAAATAAATGATATTTTAAAACAAAAATTTTGTCCCAAAATATTTATGTTTTTTACTTTTCTATGTATAATTTATATTAATTTAATAAGTTATGATCATTTGAATTTTACAGTATTGGTTGGATTTTTGTAAAAAGTAAAACACTTAATTGGAGAGCAGCCAATAGCAGAAACAAAGAGTGTTTGCTAATAACTGGAGAGCAGCCATAGCAGCAAACATGTGGACAGATGCTATGAATATGGGGTCATGATGCAATACTATTACTATACTTTATCTTTAGTTTGTTTACATTCTTCTTATTGAGTTATTTCTTTTCTTCTTATTGAGTTATTCTTCTTGTTCTTCAAATTTATGTTACTCTACTCTTGAGATGCGTGGCAGTATACAATCAATGTCGAGTGGATGAAACCGGTAGGAAGCTGTTTCATCAAAACAGAGGCTATGCCTACGTAACTTAATTTCCTCATCAAAACAAAGTGCTTTTAACAAAGATCATAACAAAGACCTCATTTGTAAAATACCAAAACAGAGGCTATGCCTACGTAACTTAATTTCCTACTTCAGCTCTCTCTCTATTCACTATGAACGTTATGTGATCTACTTCCACTAGCTTATAATACCTGCAACAACAACAACAAAAAGACCAAATTTTGATTCCATCAACATTTCAATTTCCACTCGTAAGGAAATTTGTTAAAATATGATTCACTCACCAGATGCCTGGTTGTAATGTTTGACACTCTGAATCGCTGCTTATGAAACGGCTTGGATGCTCAACGGGTAGCCTCGGATGCGTCATTGATATTGTGTTCAATGCCCCATCGTTCTCTTGCCATTCCTCATCCCTTCATTCGAAATTCAGTAATGCATCTACTTTGCAATGCTTTAAGCACGCAAAAACAAAGGACTGATCAAGAGCTTCAAGAATGAATGTTAAAGTTTGAATCTTTTTTTTNCGTTTCCCATAAGGCAATCAACGAGGTTTGTTTTCCTTTTCTTGTTTTAAAATCACCCAGAGTTAATAATAAAGTCTCACTAAATCCCCTAAACACTCATTCAAATCTCCTAAAACCAAATCTCCTAAAAACTCTACAAATAACCAAATCCCCTAAACACTTATTCAAATCTCTCAAAATTCTAAAATATTAAAATCCTACTAAATTTTTTAAAATATTCAGTCCAATACATCCCTCTTTTAACCCAAATATCAAACATCACTTGTTATTTTGGTAGAGAGGGAGTATTAATTTGGGAAGAGTAGAAAATAAAACTGATCAAATCGGATCCATGGCGGCTACAACGAGCTCCGGCGACGAACCACCGGAAAGGAGAACGCCGGCGCAATTGATTCCGTTGTTATCAGACGACGTTGCTTTGAATTGTCTTGCTCGCGTCACCAGATGTCACTATCCAATCCTCTCACTCGTATCCAAGACTTTCCGATCTCTCCCCAAATCGCCTTTACTCTACGCCACGAGATCTCTCGTCGGAGCAACTGAAAATATCCTCTATGTTGCAATCCGTCTACCTCCTGAATCTGGTGCGTGTTGGTTCACTCTCCTCCGAAAACCCTATCGAAGCTCAACGAATTCGAATCTGCTTGTTCCTACGCCATCTTGTCCTTCACCGTCTCTTGTTGGATCCGCTTACGTTGTGGTAGATTCGGAGATTTACGTTATCGGTGGATCTATTAGAGACGTGCCTTCTTCGAGCGTGTGGGTTCTTGATTGCAGATTTCATACTTGGCGACGAGTCTCTAATATGAGAGTTGGTCGTGAATTTGCAGCAGCTGGTGTAATTGATAGGAAGATTTATGTGATTGGAGGATGTGTCGTTGATAATTGGGCTCGATCCATTAATTGGGCAGAGATGTTTGATATAAAGACTCAAACTTGGGAGCCAGTGGCTAGTCAAGGTATGGAGGTGCGTGAGAAGTGGATGCACGCAAGTGCGGTAATGGAAGGGAAGGTTTACGCAATGGCTGATAGGAACGGTGTTGTTTACGAGCCGAAGGAAAAGAAATGGGATATGCCAGAGAAGAGGCTTGATTTGGGATGGAGAGGAAGAGCTTGTGTGATTGATAACATATTGTATTGCTATGATTACTTGGGGAAGATTAGAGGGTATGATCCAAAAGAAAGGGTTTGGAGAGAGCTGAAAGGTGTGGAATCACTTCCAAAGTTTCTTTGTGGGGCTACAATGGCGAATCGTGGTGGAAAGCTTGTGGTTTTGTGGGAAGGTAAAGCGGGTAGTGGCGGTTCTAGGAGAATGGAGATTTGGTGTGCAGAGATTGATGTTGAAAGGCGCGAAGAAGGGGAGGTTTGGGGGAAGATCGACTGGTCTGATACTGTGCTTACGGTTCCTAATGAATCTGCCATTGTGAATTGCTTGGCAGCTACAGTTTGATAATGATGCATACATGTTTAGCGTCTCTGAATCTCATCATCTTCCATGCTTTACTGTACAGGCATGCTTTTGATTCAGTGTGATTAGTTCTGTTATATTTGTCTGTGAGTAGCTATCATTGTGATGAGCACAGTGATTTAGACTGCTTCACCGGAAATGGTGTATTGACGAAGAGTATAGCTTGGCCTGAGGCCCTGAGCCAAGATGAAACTACGCACCTGTGTAATGATTCGCTTTTGTACTTTTGAGGGTTAAATAACTCCCTTTTGCATATTCTTGTCCATTTCCTTTGTTGTGTTCCATGAGAAAGCTACTTTCAAATTTTAATGATACCACTTAAAATGTGTCCGTACACTTTTGCTTGTTCCTGGCTCATCTTAACAAGATGAATACGGCTTCTTTTTTCTTTATGTTCAAGGAAAAGAGAAGTAGAATGATACTGAAACAAATAAAAGTATTATTAAGTTATATATACATGTATTGCATCTTCGTCAAATAAAGCTTTGTTCCAATCAAATTTGGCTCGTGTAAGCTCCAATGACCTAGAACCAGTAACTAGAGGTCTTCTTTGTCTCTGAACTTACTCAATGGCCTGGTGACGAGTTGATCGAACAGATAATGCAGAGACGGAGAAATGGAGGCTGGGAAATTAGAGGTCGCAGTCAGGGATCTCCATAGTTTCTTCTTTCTCTAGAAAGCTCAGAACTTGCTCAAAGGCCTGGTGATGAGTGATTTGCTTTGTTGAGTTTGATTTGAACAGATTAATGATGAAGCAACAGAGAAAGGACCTGACTTACCTCAATGGCGATTTCAGTTGGTGTGAGATCTGAGACATCTTCATAGCCACGCTTGGCTGCAATATCTGATATTGGAGTGCAAGGAAGAAAAGCCAAATTACTAGCAGAAATTGCATGAGAGTCTCTGAGTATATATATGTTGAAGGCTATGACAGATGGATGAAGAAGTCATACTTTCTAAGGAGACTCTGGCTTTTGCATTTGTGTATGCTTCACCGCGCTCCTCCCAAATAGTCGAAAGACGTTTGAAAGCCTACGTGTAATTCATTCATGATCACAAACCCCAAAAAAGGAGGAATTTTTTTGTTAACCATCAAAGGCTTATGATTGTACAATAGTCAGATCAGTACCACTGTGTATGCATCTCCTGATTCATGGTGTAACAGTGGTCGTGAATTAGTTCCAACAGCAGCAATTCTATGGGCTAAGGCTTCTAGAGGCACATCTAGCCAAATGCTGATTCCTTTATGCATATACTTCCTGATTATATCATCAGTGTACCAAATTAATTTAACAAAGAACCAAGTTTCATTTTTTTACTTTGGACGGGATGAAGAAAACGAACCAGTTAATGGGTCTTATAACTGCACCTCCACCGGTGGAAACAACAACTTGATACATCGAAGAGAGTTTCTTTAGCGCATCAGTCTACAGAGAAAGAAAATTTAGCTCGGATTATGTATAAATGAATCGCACTAAACAAAGAGTGGGCCAAAGAGAAGAGTCAGAAACAAGGATCACACAACAAACCTCCTTTCCTCTAAAGAAACTCTCTCCATGATGCTCAAATATCTCTGCTACAGAAGTTCCATTCATCGCCTGCTCAATCAAAGTGTCGCTGACACATCCAGAAAACTTGTAAAAAGGTTACACATCTAGAATATCAAACCTCATTCATAACTACCTCCGAATCAAAGAACAAATTTTCCAGGAGACTTCCATTGAAGCTTTTAAAACACATCAGTAGCATATACATACCAGTCAAAGAACGAATAACCGAGCACTTTGGACATTAACTTTCCCACGGTTGTTTTCCCGGAACCCATCATCCCTGTGTTCATCAGGGAATCATCAAATTACAAACAAGTACCAAAAAGTAACCATATGCAACCAAAGAGCAGACAAAGACACTAACCAACTAGGTACATAGATCGTCCATTCAAATAAGGTTTAACCTCTTCTGCTTTTCTCTGCAAAGCTCATGTATCTAGTGTCCAGTGAGATTTTGTAGAAGACAAATAAATCTGACATATTTCACTAGAGATAATAGTATTATTACTTGCCTTGAGAGTTAAATCTTCATCAAATGGATAAACGCTTCCCGCCTCCAACAATGCTACAAAATCCAAAAACCAAATCAGATTTCCTTCATCAATAACTAGAAGCTATGGGATTTCAGATTGCTTTTTACAACAACCTGAAGAGTTATTAGCAGTACATGAAACCTCTGAAGAAACTGATCTGTATCTTCTTTCAGGTTGCAAATGAGCCAAAGCAAAACCTCTGAACCTTTTCTCTTCTTTAGCTCGCTGAGAATACCGCAATAAACCACGCGGCAGCTTCCCCTCAAACTCTCTCCAATCGACCCATGATGGGTACTGAAACCTTTGAGCAATAGCTGCTTCCATCTCAGACAATTTTTCAATACACAAACTATTCAAAACCCCTGCAAAGCAATTTTAACTAGATTTAGCTTTCTTTGCAACTGACAAAACCCAAAAGATAAGAATTTGGCCATAATTAAGGACAATGGACATCAATATTACCAAACCCTACCAAGATTGTTGTCTACCACATCAAACCCTGGCCGATAGAAATCGAAAGTCGACAACTTTTCTCAAACTTCAAAAAAAAGTTTCAAAATTTACCCACTTCCTTGACAGGATCAATCAAATAAGGATTTTTAAAAGCATAGTATAGCAAGTAAAGAAAAAAACAAAATCAACGAGAATGTGAAAGATTCGAACTTTCCAGACAATAATAATGATTATCTAAATCAAATTGGGGAAGGAATTTTAAAAATTGACACTTTCCTGACCCAAAAAAAGAAAAAACATATAAAAAGTTAAGAACTAAATTAGCGCTAAGAAACTCCATTAAAGAAAAAAGATTAGATTAGATTACCACCAATAAAATCAATAAGAATGAACAAAATTAACAAAAAGAGATTTCACCTGAATTTTTTTCTCCCGCCGGCGGATGAGGCGACTTATTTTTCTCAGAGTTTTGTAATCTTAGATTTAATAGAGAGAGAGAGAGACAAGTAAAGAGGGTTGGTGAAGCTGAAACAGTGATGGCCTTGAAGCGTGTCATTAGCTAATTGTTTTGACCATATCTATAAAACACACTTCTTAATCATTTTTTATATATGTTAATTAAGCCCAAACCTATAACAAAACATTATTGATTGTTCGAAAAAGTGTTAGTGAATTCATAAGAAAAGAAAATATAAATCCATAGCAGATTTAGTAGTTGTAGTTTATGAAATGTGTGAATATTCCTGATAAAGGATGTTATGACATAATGCTACTAGATTTGATGTCATCATATACTTTTACATAATATTCAAGATTTTATTATTTATTTTATATTAATTTTAATGAAAATCACATTTTTGAAATAAATCAAATAAATAGAACATGATAGTTTTGAGTCAATCTATATATTCTGATTTTTTTTAAAAAACTGTAAATCATGAAATTAATATTGTATTAGAGTCTAATCAAATCTGAAACAAAAATATGTTATGTTGATACAAATATCTGATACAAAAACATTTTTGCTCGAGAGAACTTGATAGAATCTAAATAAGTTTTGATCTAAAGTAATATCTAACGGATATAAGCCAATTATCTATTGGTTTGGGCTAGGAAGCATATATATCTAATACTTTCAAAAAAATATCTAAATAATATTTAAGGGAAAAACTTACACAGAAGAGATATTCAATGTGTTATGTAAAGCATCTTTTAGATATTTGATTTTCTAAAAAAGTTAATAATTTATTTTCTAAGCATTTGATATTAGAATATGCCATCTACTACTTAATTAGGGTTGATACTTTTCATAGTAAAGCAGTAGCATTAAGCAGCATAAACATGCTGAATCTGTAAGCTATGTTAAAATTATATGATAAGTAGAGATGTTAGATATACAATGTAAATTACCAAAACATACATAATTATATAATATAAAACTAATTTGTCAATATAAAATTTGTGCAACCACAAACATAAAAGGTGAAAATATATGATTTACAAAAAAACTAAATATTAAAAAATAGATGTTGTTATTAAAATATCATATGAACATAAAAATAGAATACTTATATTTCATATGAACATATAAACTTTAATAATTATAAATAAATAAAATAATTACAAATAAATATTTCAATGGTTTTACAAATATCATACAAACATAAAAGTTTCATATTTATAAAAAAGAAAATTATTATTCAATATTAAAAAGTATCTTATGAAATAAAAATTATAATTGTTTTATAATTGTTTTTGTAAAATAATTTAATAAATATATTAAAAATATTTTTGTCTTTATGTAAAAATAAGGCTTAATGCTTGGAAAATGTTTCATCACAAAGCATTCTTCCACTGAGCATGTTAGATATTTAAATGCTTACTTTTATGCTTTTAGTATTATATATGATTAGATGGTAAAAAACATTATGACTTTCCAAATGCTAAAACATATGGATATAGTTCTTCTTTTGTTTCTAATCACAAACATACATATAAAACATTTGATGGCAAAGAAAACATAATAAAAAAAATTCATTATGCATTAAAGAATTAGAAGAGGGTTGGTGGCTATGAAGCTCCTAATCTTTATTTCAACAAATTCATACGCACTATGAAAGTTGGTGGTCGATGTTGCTGTCCTCAAAGTTGGTGACACTCTGTTTCTCACCTGTTTTTTTTGCATTTTGTCCGTACTGTATAATCTTTTCACTTTCTTTGTGAAAATGTACTAATTAATATATTTCATTACAAGACTATTTAAAAGTTGGATGAGACTTATATTTATTGGCATATTGAATAATCAGATAAAATTTCATAAGTGTAGAATTCTATAAGCTACCAAATTTATTAATCAAATTTGGCTTCTTCTACTTTTCAAAAATTATGTACGGAGATGAATCTACTTTTCGTTCATCACCAATCTCTATAACAATTATTATATTTATTTATTTTTCCTTTTCTAAATATTAAAGAGTTTCCAAAAATTCATACTTCAACACATATATCTAATTGTTTTCAGTGTAAAAATTTATTATGGAGACCTAATAGTTAATATTACAATGTGAGTGAGATACAAAAGTAACAAGGTAAGTTTTGTTGAAATAAGGTATGTGTTTATCTTCAAAAGCAAGAAAATCCGATGTGTATCATTGAAAATATAAATATTTATAATGATAAAAATAGAATAAACCGAAACATGAATGAAAGAAATGATTGATTTGTAAAGTAAAAATAATCTGAACGATGTGCGACGAGAATAAGGCCACTTTAGAGGCCGGACCATGCAAGTATCCAACCAAGAACTAAGTACCTAACATCATTTGATGATTACACATTATAGAAAAATTAATACTTTTGGTGTTAATTTATTTATTTGAATGATAATATTACAACTATATATCTGCTGGCTTCTGCGAGGATCTAGGGCTTGTTACCATCATTGGTTTGAGTCTTGTTTACATTATGAGTCATGTCTTTCTTGGTTAGGTAACGGTGGAGAATCCACAAAGTAATTAATGATCTCAAACAAGTCGAAGACTGTGACCATTCCCTCATCTAAAAGGATGATGTTGGAGAAGTGTGTCGTGTTTGTGGACTCATCAAGACACCAATTGAGAGGATGATCAAGGTTGTGTTCAACAAGGTTAGTGATCACTTACAACTATGTGTGGTGTATATAAATGACTTTGCTAGAAATATTCATAACTTTAGTTTACTTTCTTTCCTGATGTAGCCGAAGAGATCAAGAAGATCTTATATGCCTGAAAAAGAAAATGGGGAAACAAGCAGGGCATACGCTGTAAGACATGATGGTAATTCACGCAAGACATGAACATAACATGAGGCCTCACCAAACTGAAGGTTTCAGATTTTTGGGTTGCATATTAACTCATGTTCAAAAATTTGAATCCTTCATGTTTTGATCATGTCTTGGGTGAATGAACATCTTCTCTCCCAAAATGTTTGTCTAAAAAGACTGTGTTACTGAGTAGCACTGCTTGTTTCACCATCTCTTTTTTATGCATATAAGTTCCTCTCAATCTCTTCGGCTACATAGGAAAGAAAGTAAACTGAAGTTTTGAACATTTCTAACAAATTCAATATACACCACACACAATCAGTGATCACTAACATTTCTTCACCATTCTCTCTTTTTTTTTCCAAAGTTTTTCCACATAGTTGTTATTTTAGTACGTTTAGCAATTTGAGAAGAAGAGCTTACTACACTTCTACACTGAGATGTATGTGCGGATGATTGCCAAACTCCACCTCAATTTTAATGCTGTCATCAGGTGATTCTTCTTCACTGTCCATTAATCGAAAAGTAAGACATACTTTCAGGTTTTATTCATAGATAAAAAAACAGAACATATTTTGGATTAATAAGGCCAAAATTATAGAAACCATGTTCAGCTTTTAACTAATTTACATAAATCAAACTAAAACTCTAAAACCATTTCAAAACCCACAAAGAATAAAGTTTTTATAAACAAATCAAATAACATAAGAAAATTGGATTTTCAGCCCAACCATAATGATTAGCCACTAGATAGCCCTGGTATTACAGGGTTTTGAGAAAGAAAAAAAAAGGTCTCGATTTCTATCACATGGTTTTAAAAGATTATATGAACACTTCCAAATATCATACAAATACTACATGATGTTAAAATCTGTATTTATGCTTTTGTGAATAGCATTGACGTAGAGGATGAAAATCAATACCAAGGACAAGATAATGTAGGAGTTCACTTTTTGGCTTGAGCTATGATGAATAACTAATTTTACTCTTGTTTCTGCAAATTCAAAAGATTCTACTAGTATCTATGAACTATAAAGACAAATAAATGTCAAGTTGAAATCTTAATTATATATTTTGTTGCATGATAAACGACACTCACACACAAAAACACTTTGATGCTTCGTTAAATTAAGCTTCAGACCAATTACTAATGAGAATGAAACGAGAACTTTTTATTTGATGTTAATTTATGGTTTAGCCAAAATATTTTACCAATCGGTTTTAAAAATTTTACAGTAAAACTTTTATAGCAAAAGTTTCTACATCAAAAATTTTTGCAGCCTAAGTCTTTACGGTTAAAATGTTTTCAGCTTGAAGTAACAGTCGTTACCAACCAGTCCCTTAATTGTTTTTTACATATTTAGTTTTTAATACGGTATAAATTGTCAGATTCTAGGTTTTTGTCAATTTCATTCATATAAATTATGAGTTTTTCAAAAACACATTAAAAATGATAAGAAATTGATCTGAAAAAAACAAGAAAAACAAGAAAAAAATATTTAGAATTAACGAATCAAAAGTATTATGTAATAAAATACATATAGATTTGTAAAGAGTTTTCAATTGCTATTGGGGTGAAATAAAATACATATACCACTGAGATTAGATGCAGTAACCAAAGGGTAGAGACAAAGAGGGCAGACGAGCGAGGAACCCGGCAACCCAAGAACACAAACGAAAAGAGAATAATTTAATAGTACAAAATGTATTGAAATTACTTTCAAATAATTACAACGTACGATAAAAATAAATTATGTTATAGTCGAATATGTAAACATTTTCATTAATGAAAAAAATAATAGATTTATCGATATATCCATGTCTTATAAAAAATTTAAATTTATCCCCCGCTTGACACGAGTCAAATTCCCAACGGTTTGAATGTATTTTAATTGTTACATATTAAATATCAACTTGAAAAGAAGGGAAAACGCAAACCGACTCACTTTTTTCTTCTCTTGGTCGAGAAGATAAGATTTTGCAACAGAGATTGACCACCCGATACTGTTCGTTGGTATCTCGGCTATGGAGAGACATGTCGCGAAGAAGAAGACCAGAACAAGCAGAGGAAACTCAGATGAGATTCCATTTGATCTTATTCCTGGAATATTCAAAGGGTTACCCATAAAAACCCTAGCGAGGTTCCTTTGCTTATCGAAAGAATGTGCATCCATCATTCGTAACCGAGATTTCATGAAATCGTACTTGGTCAATTCTTCGACGACGACTCGTCCCCAAAATCTCATCTTCGCATTCAAAGACATCAGGTTACGTTCCTCGATGCATTTCTTCTTCTCAGTGAGTCTACCCCAAGAACGAGGTGAATCATCATCTGCTGTAGCAACTTACCATATGAATTGCAATCCTCTACCATACACAACTTACTCTGCCTCTGTTCATGGTTTGATTTGCCATGGACCTCCTTCTAATCTCATGGTGTATAACCCTAGTACTAGAAGATCAATAACTTTGCCTAAGATCGATTCTAAGAGGAAAGATATGCACCACTTCTTGGGTTATGATCCCACCAGTGGTGATTACAAGGTGTTGTGTATGGTGAAAGGATTGCCTCTTAAGACGCCAGACTCTTTAGCTCAGGAGCTTAAGGTTTTGACTTGGGAAAGGAGAATTCTTGGAGGGTGATTGAAGATTTTCCTCCTCACTATCTTGATTCTCCTTATTCTCCTGATATGTGTATCAATGGGGTTTTGTATTATGGAGTGTTTCTTGACCTTGACAAGATTTATGCAGTTATGAGTTTTGATGTTAGGTCGGAATTTTTTTTTTTTTTT
>SMJT01000233.1:4865-19296 GCA_004349715.1 Crucihimalaya himalaica | reverse complement strand
CTCTCTCTCTTCTAGCTCGAGTGTTGACTCGTTCTAATCTTCGTATGTCAGGAACCAACTTGACCAAGTTTTGTTGTCCTTGGCTTCTCAGGTTCATACACCTTCAAGAAAGAGAAAGAATGGAACACGGTTAGATGGTACAAAAATTAAAAAATTTAGACTCGGTAGAATCCAAATCCTAATGGCTATTCTATTGCCTTCCCCGGCAGCGGCGCCAAATTGATTGCAAGAGTTTTCGGGCTCTTGTGCACAATTAAACCTATTGTGCTCTAATACCTCAATCCTAAAGGTATGTCGTATGCAGCACTTAAGGTATCGAATCCACAGGGAAGGGAAGATAACACACTAAGAATACAGGAAACTAATCGAGCTAAACAGTTTATGTTTTTACGATGATTAAATAAGCGAATAAGAAACAAGAAACTAAATATACGATGATTAAATAAGCGAATAAGAAACAAGAAAACTAAACAACTTAAGGAAAAGACATCAAAATAGCAAGAAACATAAAACACAATTGTAACTTCGAATAAAACAAGCAATGCAAAGCAAACTAACAACTTAAGCGGTTGATTTCAAATGCTAAAAGAATGGACGGTTGGAATGGCAAACGATAAAGAATGAATGATGCTTCAATGAATGACAAATTCAACAAATGATTATATTTCGACTTATGACATGAATCACTTAACTAGATTAGTCCACTTCCGTGGTACTAATCCCTTTGCAAACCGATTTGGTTAGCTAGACTTCCGAATGCAACCAAACGATTAGCAACAATGAACACTAATTCATATTTGTCATCAAATCTTCCTTAAAACTCAACTCCCGTTGGTTAAGGAATAGAAACGCACACATATATAGGTCGGATCGGTTCTCAACACCTTCCGGGTGAGAATCAATCATAAATCTAGAAAACTCTCTTTCGAAGCTCATTTCTAGCTTTAAGAACAATCTATATGTGAAGATAAACAATAATCAAACACTAAACATCACAAATCAAGCATCAAACATCCTAAATCTACCAAACCAACCATCCAAAAGAGATCTACTCACACATACTCAAATCAAGAAAATAAACCATAGAAATGCAAGATATAGAAGACATAATTCAGATTTTATAAATAAAAATGAGAAATCTTCAATACATAAGAGTAGATCTAAGTTTTAAAAGCATAAAAACATGAAAACTTGAGAGAAAAATGAAGGAGAAGACTTGAGGATTGTAGAATGAGTGCCTCCCTCAGTGGTTGAGTGTTTTAAGGCTTTTAAGGTAGTGAGTTCGCAAGTGGAGAAAACAGAGAAGAGGTCCGTGAGCGGTTTTGTCGAGCGGTTTTTTAACCGATTTTTGCTCGTGAGCGGTTGTGGCGAGCGGTTTCAAATCGCTCGCGAGTCCAGATGTATTCCTCAGCCATTTCGCCGCTCGGTCATGGAAATCGGTTTTGAAACCGATCGGCTCGACATGTCTTCATTACATCGGCCATAACTTTTGAACCACAACTCCAAATGCTCTGAAACTACTTCTATTGGAAAACTAACTCAATTTCCCATCTTTTTCATGAAGAGCGTTGAAGCTAAATCGTAGTGAAAAGTGTTCATCTGAGTCGGTCTTTGAGATATTTGGGGCCGGTTCTGCATCGTTGTTTTCTCCTTTTCCATTTAAAAGCGCGTCTCTCTTTATTACATCCTGAATATATTCAAAAACACATAAAACACATAAAACACTCACCAAATACACACAAAAACACAAAAGAACTTCTAAAATGTAAAAATACTTAGTTATACATTAAATGCATCAAAATACAAAGAAAAAGTTAATAAAACACAATAAAACGGATATTTACGACTATGATAATGTGATAAAATACATAGTTATCAGGTAGTGAGAGACAACGGACCAGATGCTCTGTAAACTCTCTACAACATATCTCTGAAAGGTGGTCGTCTCCATCGGCAGATCCGGTGGTGGAGGAAACGAAGGTGCAGGAGCAGATGTCTAGCAGCGCTGTGAATGGCGAGGCTGACTTCCAGCAAAGTCAGCTGCGGGTGTCTCGTCTGCAACGACAGGAATGGATGGGAGTTGGCGTGGAGCGCGGACATGCGCGGACGGAGCAACTGAGAGCAGACTCGAATCTAGATCGAAATGCAGCTGAGAAGGGTCGTCGCTGATGCGGGTCAAGCTGCACAAAGAGCTCTCCGTCTGTCGTGGGTAGGCACCAGCGACGAGTTGGCTTCAGCCAAAGCATGTGCTGCATATGCTGCTCATCCATCAGAGAACGAGCTGTGACAATCGAACAAGCTGAAGTCGATATGCTAAAGTGCTCGAAGATAGGAGTGAGGAGGCTGCCAACTGACTCAGTCTTCCACGTCGTGGCATAGTTGCGGCCAAAGAAAGGCTTGGTCTTCAGAGAGACCAAATGGTGCGCGAAGAGAGCGCCAATGTTGACCGCGAGGTTCATCTCGGGCCACTCATACCTGTCCTCAGGGATAAGGTCGCCAATGGCCTTGTACAGTAAGATCAGCTCTGAGATCCTCAGCTTGTTCGGCTTCATCTTGTAGAGGAGAGTGGTGCTCAGGATGCGGACGATGCAACGCATAGTCGGATGGCGGACGATGCAACGTAGAGTCGGATGGCGGACGTCTATATGTGTCGTGGTCTTGGAATGGTAGGCTCCAAGACCGATGTGACGCCAAAAGACCTGTACGTCGTGAAATTGGGTAGGGAGAGCTACCTGCTAAGGATAGGGATCGAACCCGTAGATGGCGCAGAGGTCAGGGATAGGCAGCCTATAACAAACCCCTCTGATTAGGAAAGTCAAGGTGCCCTCTGAGGCAGTGCGGTGGACCTTGTCTCTGTAGTACACTCGAGCTGTGGCGAGGAACTGGCGAACGAGGTCTGGAAAGATGTCATACTGCCGTGAGTACAATGTCCCCAAACCAATCTTCTCGAGCATGTCTGACAGCTCCACATCGATACCGAGCCGACGCATGGTGTGTGGATCGATGAAATGAGGAGGGAGGATGACAACGCGCAGCCACTCGTTGTAAAATAGAGTGTCGTAGTCGTCCCACTCATCAGCTATAGGCCTATAGATGCATGCCTCACTCTCAGTCTCCTCCTTAGGCAAACCCGCCCAATCGCGTCGCGGGATGATCCTCTTCCCCTCCAACTTAGGCCAGGGAGGCCGAGCAACAGGGGCAGGGGCAGAGGGAGATGGTGAACGTCGCAGCGCAGCTCTCAGGTCACTGATGTGGACTTCAATGAAGCTCTGAGGACCAGTGTTGTCTGTGAAGCCACCTTTTAAGACCCTGTAGCGATCTCGGGTCAGAACAGCGGAGATGACTCTGACATGCCAATACGAGCCACAGAATGCCTCGACCTCGTCCTGAAGACTGAATTCGCGGCGTGGAGGATTGGAACCGGATGCGTCGTCCTATCGTGCCTTCTTGCGAGGAGCCATCTGAGAAAAAACAAAATAAAATACAGATAGCAGATCAGTACGTGTATAGAATGGGTCAGGTATCGATCG
This sequence comes from Crucihimalaya himalaica, assembly GCA_004349715.1. NCBI lineage: Eukaryota > Viridiplantae > Streptophyta > Magnoliopsida > Brassicales > Brassicaceae > Crucihimalaya > Crucihimalaya himalaica. The sequence continues at coordinate 15,766 of SMJT01000233.1, read as the reverse complement.
ATACCAAGGGGGTATTGATCGATGCTCGGGGAATAGTCACATAGGTTCCGCACGGAAGCATCTCAATCCTACTCTATCAACCTAAAATCGAATTCTCCAATCTACTCCATCTTTATCATATCCATTCTAATCTTAACATAGCAATTTCATTCCCCTAGAGCTAAAAATGACAAGAAACAGAGCAAGAACTTCATAACAGAGGAAACCCCAAACCGAATCTGTCAACAAGTCTAAAAGGAAGAAATCGAGTACATTACCTTGTAGATCGAAGGTATGATAAATGGAATGACAATGTGATCAAAAATCCGAGTGGATTAGAGTTTGAAATTGAAGAAAACGGTGAAAAATTGAAGAAAAGGTGAGAGACGAAGAAAGAAGCGGCGGTGTCGAGCGATAGGAGAAAGTGAGAGAATGAACAAGAAATCTGAGGGTTTTATAGAAAAACCTACCTGGGTGCTGAGTATTGATCGATTTAGTGGTATCGATCGATGCTCAGCGTATCAGCACAATTTCCTTTTTGATTTTGGTATCGATCGATACTCCAGGGGTGTCGATCGATGCTCGTCGTCTGGACCTGGTTCACGTGAAGATACAAGACAAAAACAAAATCGAAAAAAAATCAAAACAAAACTTATGTACAGACTCACCAGTGGGTTGCCTCCCACCAAGCGCTTGTTTAATGTCATTAGCTCGACATGGAGATCAGTCAGGCAACTGGTGGCTCAGCCAGTGGCACAATGTGGCCATCTGGAATGGTGGCTTTCGCCCAATAGTGTTTCACCCGCTGTCAATTGACAGTGAACTCCTTTCCTTCAGTACTCAGCAAGACTATTGCACCGTGTGGGCGAACTTCCTTGATCGTGAAAGGACCTGACCAACGAGAACGTAATTTCCCAGGAAAAAATTGTAAACGAGAGTTGTACAGGAGTACCTGGTCATTTGGTTCAAAATGGCGAGAAAGGATTTTCTTATCGTGGTAGGCTTTGGTCCTTTCCTTGTACAGTGTGGAGTTCTTATAGGCAAACTGTCTGTTCTCATCCAATTCATTCAATTGAACCAATCGCTTTTGAGCAGCAGACTTAATGTCGAAATTCATAAGTTTGGTAGCCCAAGCTGCTTTGTGCTCGATCTCAACAGGAAGATGGCATGCTTTCCCATACAGCAAATGGAATGGTGTGGTACCAAGCGGCATTTTAAACGCGGTTTTGTAGGCCCAAAGAGCGTCGTCGAGTTTCAGTACCCAATCTTTCCGTGTACTGCCAACTGTCTTCTCCAAGTTCTCCTTGATCTGTCTGTTGGAGACTTCGACTTGTCCGCTGGTCTGAGGATGATATGGTGTGGCAACGCGGTGATGAACGCCATACTTTCTCAGCAGCTTCTCGAAGATCTTGTTAATGAAATGAGAACCACCATCACTGATGATAACTCTGGGTACTCCAAATCGAGGGAATATGATGGTCTTGAACAGTTTCAGAACCACGACAGAATCGTTGGTAGGACTAGCAATTCCTTCTACCCACTTAGAGACGTAATCGATGGCAACCAATATGTATATGTTCTATCGCGAAGGAGGAAACGGTCCCATAAAATCAATACCCCAACAGTCAAAGACTTCTACTTCGAGGATGAAGTTATGTGGCATCTCATGTCGCTTGCTGATCTTTCCTCTTCTCTGACACACATCACAACGAGAGATGAAGGCGTGAGCATCCTTGAACATTGTAGGCCACCAGAATCCAGCTTGCAAAACCTTCAAAACTGTTTTGAATGTTGCAAAATGCCCAGCATACTCAGATCTATGGCAAATAGAATCTCTGGTACCTCAGATTCAGCTATACACCTTCTGTAAATCCCATCAGAACAATTGCTTGTACAGATATGGTTCATCCCAAAAGTAGCGTTTGACATCCCTCATGAATTTCTTCTTGACATACTTCTTGAGATGCTTTGGTTCGTAGTCAGCAGCAAGGTGATTGGCGATGTCGGCGTACCAAGGTTCAGCAGGGGAAGTTACAGCGAAGGATTCCTCAAATTCAGACTGATCTGCAGATGTTTTAGCTATGGGTGATAGCTGGTATCGTTCGATGCTCAAGGGGTGTCGATCGATGCTTGCATCTTGAACCGACTGCAGCAAACTGTGATGGTATCGATCGATACCTCTGAGGTGTCGATCGATGCTCTCCTTTTGTAGATGCAAAATTGAAGCAGAACCATGTCCACAGCCCGTCTGTATGAAGTAGATGTTCTCCTCAGGCAAGGAATCATTGATAGGGATTTCATCACTAATCTTCATGCGTGAGAGATGATCTGTAACTCCATTCTCCACTCCTTTCTTATCTTTGATCTCAATGTCGAAACCTTGGAGTAGTAAAACCCATCGACACAATCGAAGTTTCATATTCTTATTTTGCAGTAGGTATTTAAGAGCAGCATGATCAGTGTGAACAATCACCTTGCTCCCTATCAGATAGGAATGAAATTTCTCAAAAGAGAACACAACAGCAAGTAGCTCCTTTTCAGTTGTACTGTAGTTTCTTTGGGCGTCATCCAGTGTTCTGCTGGCATAATATATGACATGAAGCTTCTTGTCTTTCCTCTGTCCCAAAACTGACCCAACCGCGAAGTCGCTCGCATAACACATGATCTCTAGAGGGAGGTTCGAATCTGGTGGCAGAACAATAGGAGCAGTAACTAATGCCTTCTTGATCATTTCGAACGCAGCGAGACACTCAGGTGTAAAATCGAAGGTGACATCCTTGCACAGAAGAGCAGTGAGTGGACGAGCTAACTTGGAGAAATCCTGAATGAATCTGCGATAAAACCTGGCGTGACCAAGGACACTCCGAATGTCTTTCACAGATGTAGGCGGCAGGAGGCTTGTCATGACCTGAATCTTAGCCTTATCAACTTCAATCCCAGCCTTAGAAACCTTGTGTCCCAGAACGATGTCGTCTTGAACCATAAAGTGGCATTTCTCCCAATTCGGAACTAGATGCTTCTCTTCACAGCGCTGAAGTACCTTGCATAGGTTATCCAGACATCCTTTAAATGAAGATCCATAGACAGAAAAATCGTCCATAAATACCTCCATGAACTCCTCGATCATGTCTGAGAAAATCGACATCATACATCTCTGAAATGTAGTTGGACCATTACACAGTCCAAATGGCATCCTCCTGTAAGCAAAGGTGCCATAGGGACAAGTGAACGTCGTCTTCTCCTGATCATCTGGATGTATAGGAATCTAGAAAAAGCATGAGTATCCATCCAGAAAGCAGTAATATGGGTGACTTGCCAACCTCTCCAGCATTTGATCAATGAAAGGCAATGGGAAATGATATTTCCTAGTCGCCACATTCAGCTTCCTGTAATCGATACACATGCTATGCCCGGTGATCGTTCTAGTCGGAATCAGCTCATCTTTCTCATTCTTCACCACTGTGAAACCTCCTTTCTTAGGAACAACATGAACCGGACTGACCCAGCTGCTGTCAGAGATAGCATAGATGACTCCTGCTTCCAGAAGTTTCAAGATCTCTTTCTTTACCACTTCTTTCGGGTTAAGCCTCCGCTGATGCTCGATAGAAGCTTTCGACTCATCCTCTAGATGAATTCGATGCATGCACAGATCTGGTGAGATATCTGAAATATCATCAAGAGAATAGCCGAGAGCTTTGCGATACTTGCGCAGCTTGCTCAGCAGTAAGGCGACCTCTGCGTTGTTCAAAGAAGAATTGACAATCACAGGATAAGTAGAGTTAGGGCCAAGGAAAACATATCTCAAGTTAGATGGTAGTGGCTTAAGATCGAGCTTAGGAGCTCTCTCTTCACTTCAATCGCTCAACGAATCAGATCTGGCACGAGAGATATTCAGTTCTTTGGGAAGAAAAGGTTGGTATCGATCGATACCTCCTGTGGTATCGATCGATGCTTCTGCATTGTTGTCAAGGATCGTGGTATAAGCAGCAGCAACCTCAGTGGGAACCATCTCTATTTAAGTTGAGCAAACCAAAGCCCTCTCGAATGGATTCTCAGGGTGTAACCTCATGAAATACTCATTTGATAGCTCACTGAAAGTGTCGATGAAGAATGTCTGACCGTCTATGGTTGGTTTCTTCATCAACTTTTCCATGTTGAAGGTCATAATCAGATCACCAATGTTGAGGGATATTCTCCCATTCTTGCAGTCGATTAGGGCCCCAGCTGTAGCTAGGAACGGTCTGCCCAAGATCAGTGGATCCCTTGGTTCAGCATCATACTCGAGGACTATGAAATCAGTTGAAACTAAACAGTCTCCAATAGTAATCGGAACGTCCTCAAGTAATCCTTCGGGGAATCGGACCGATCGATCAACAAGGATTAGGGAGATCCTAGTTGGTGTGAAGTCTGTCATCCCCATTCTCTTGGCTACTGAATATGGCATGAGATTTACACTGGAACCTAGATCGCAAAGTGAACGCTCGAATCTCTTAGTGAAGATTGTGCAATCCAAGACAAAACTTCCAGGGTCTGGTAGTTTCTCTGGAATCTAGTTGAGAAGAATCGCACTGCATTCGTGGGTGATTCTCAGTACCCCTTCCTCAAGATTCACATTGCTTGATACCATCCTCTTTATGTATCTCCTGAAGGCTGGTGCAGTCCTGATAGCATCTACGAACGGGAGTTCAACAACTAAGTTCTCTAGCATTGCTCTGCATATGGCTTCTTCTATTTCTTTCTTAGACTTAGCAGGAGGTCGAGGGAAAGGAATCTTTGGTACATAGACTCTCCAAACATGTCACGTAGTCTACTTCTGGTCGACTTTTGGACTGGTATCGATCGATACAGGGGGAGTGTCGATCGATACTTGTGATTTTGCAACTTGTTCTCCAGAACTTTGAACATGCAACGATCGATGTTGAGGGGTATCGACCGATACTGGGTGAGTATCGATCGATAATAGGGAAGTTGCAGGAATCTCATCGTCATCATCAGAAGCAAAGGTCGATGAGCTGCTTAGGAGAGTAGGTCTTCTTCAAACGTGGAGTGAATTCTCTTCCACTCCTCAAAGTGATGGCATAAACGTGCTCCCTTGGATTCACCGTCTTTCCCGAAAGGAAACCATCCTGTCTCTTTACTGTCTCTGTAGTCTGAGCAACCTGAGTTTCCAACTTCTTCTGATGGATATTCAGAGCTTCGATTTTTCCATTCAGATCAGTGTACAAAGCATCCATCTTTCCATTAAAATAAACAGTCAACTTTTGATGCCCATAAAGAATATGTTCAAGCAAAGTATCAACTTTGCTTTCCTGAGTCTTGGGAGGTGGTGTCTGATAAGATGAATTCCCATAGGTGCGAGTGTACCCACTGTTCTGAAATGGCTTCTGAGCAAAGGCGTTTGCTCCGAAATTCAAAGACTTGAAATCAGATTTGAATCCTCCTCTCTGAGAGTTGTTATTGAAACCGCGGTTGTACGACGAATTCTGAAGCCCAATATCACCTATGTAGTTGAAATCCTCNTAATAGGAACGTCCTCAAGCAATCCCTCGGGAAATCGCACAGAGCGGTCAGCAAGAATCAGGGAGATTCTAGTAGGTGTGAAGTCTGTCATCCCTATTCTCTTAGCTACTGAATACGGCATGAGGTTTACACTTGAACCAAGATCGCAAAGGGAACGTTCGAACCTCTCAATGAAGATTGTGCAATCCAATACAAAACTCCCAGGGTCTGGTAATTTCTCAGGAATTTTGTTGAGAAGAATTGCACTGCACTCGAAGGTGATTCTCAGTACCCCTTCTTAAAGATTCACATTGCTTGACACCATCCTCTTGATGTATCTCCTGAAAGCTGGTGCAGTCCTGATAGCATCTACGAACGAGAGTTCGACAACCAACTTTTCCAACATCGCTCTACACCTAGCTTCTTCGATCTCTTTCTTAGCTTTGGGAGGAGGTCGAGGGAAAGGAATTTTTGGTACATAGTCTCTCCCGACATGTCCTGTGGTCTGCTTCTGTTTGACTCTTGAGCCGGTATCGATCGACACAGGGGGGTATCGATCGATGTTTGTGGTTTTGCAACTGGTTCTGTAGAACTTTGAACAGGCAAGGCTCGATTTTGAGTGGTATCGACCGATACTGGGTGAGTATCGATCGATACTGGGGAAATTGCAGGAATTTCATCGTCGTCATCTGAAGCAAGGTCGATGAGCTGCTTAGGAGAGTAGGTCTTCTTCAATCCTCGAGCAACTTCTCTTCCACTTCTCAAAGTAATGGCATGAACGTGCTCCTTTTGATTCACCGTTTTTCCCGGGAGGAAACCAACCTGTCTCTTAACTGTTTCTGCAGTTTGAGCAACCTGAGTTTCCAACTTCTTCTGATGGATGTTCAAAGCCTCGATTTTTCCATTCAGTGTATAAGGCATCCATTTTTCCATTGAAATCAACAGTCATCTTTTGTTGCCCCTCAAGAATCTATTCAAGCATAGTCTCAACTTTGCTTTCCTGAGTCTTGGGAGGTGGTGTCTGGTAGGATGAATTTCCATAGGTGCGAGTGTACCCACTTTTCTGAAATGGCTTCTGAGCAAAGGAGTTTGCTCCGAAATTTGCAGACTTGAAATCAGATTTGAATCCTCCTCTCTGAGAGTTGTTATTGAAGTCGCGGTTGTACGAAAAATTCTGAAAACCATTACCTCCAATGTAGTTAACATCCTCTGCTTCACCTTCATCGATGTTCTCGACTTCCTCAGCAAAATGCGCTGCCTTCTGCTGCTTACCCATTAACAGATTGTAAACAGAATCCAGCTACGCATGCACCTCAGCAATCTGCAACCCATCAACGTTTCCATTCTGCTTTTTCCTCTCGAAATATGCGTCCTTAGTACTGTTGCTAGATGCCAAGTTCTCAATCAGCACATAAGGGTCCTCGGGATACCTGGTGTTGAAATTTCCATTACTTGCAGCGTCCAAAGCCATCTGATACCTCCAATCAATCCCTCTGAAGAAGATACCCAATAATTGAACCTGCGAGAAACCGTGGTGAGGGCAATCCCTCTGATAAGACCGAAATCGAACCCATGCAGCCTTAAATGCCTCAGTTTCTCCTTGAGAAAACTGGGAGATCTTGTTCCTGAGCTCTTTTGATCTCGCATCATCATAAAAATTGTTCAGAAAAGCAGTTTTAGTGTCCTCCCAAGTATTCAAAGAACCAGGAGGTAACTGCTTCAACCAGTAAGCTACATCTCCACTAAGAGAGTATGGGAAGAGCTTACAGAAGAGGAACTCGTTGGACACTCCATTGTATTTGATACTGGTGAACAAATCTTCGAACCTCTCGATATGATCCATGGGAACTCATGAGAAAGACCATGAAAAGGGTGCTGGCCTACAAGAGTGTAGTATGCAGGCTTCAGCTCAAAGTCGTTTCTCTGGAAAGTTAGAATACGAATCGCAGACCGATTGGCATAGAACTGGTCGGTCTATTGTACTCCCTAAGTGTTCTGGCGCGATTAACTAGAGCATTCCCAACATTCCCATGCACAGCTGGTGGGATAACCTCATTAGCTACCGGTGCAGGGGCAACAACGTTTCCTTCTGCATCAAGCCTCTGTCCTTGCGCGTCACACATGTGACCTTCCTGATCTCTTAAAACCCCAGCCTCATCACGAGCAAGCACAATCAGAATATTCATCTCTGCTTGTTTCTTTTGCTTTCTGATCGTGCGCTCTAATTCAGCTAGCTCTTTGTTAGATAGATTGGTCAACTGCTTGTTCTTGCTTCGTCTGGTCTCTCGATGTTGCATACACCTGAAACACAGAAATCAAACCGCGTAAGTGACGAAATTTAAACCAAGTATCGATCGATACTTGAAGGGTGTCGATCGATGCTCAACAACTTAGTCAAAATTCTAAACCGTAATCTAATGGTGAAATTAGAGTCCCCGGCAACGGCGCTAAAATTTGATATGCTCAAATATAATACCCTAAAGTATCTAAGCAGTAGCTGTAGTATTCTAGGGTTCGAACCACAAAGACTAAAGATGTTCACTCAATAGATTTCAGAATGTGAATTAAGCTAAGCGAAATGAATGTAATCAAAGGTAACAAATGATTAAAACGAAGTAATAAATCAATGGGGAAAACGCTAGGCTTAGGGAAGTATGCATGCAAATTAGAATTATCAATCAGATCAAATGTCAGGAATGAAATAAGCTCCGCTCTTGAACTTGAAACACAGATGTAAAGTAAACCAACTGTCGTTGCGAAGACTATCTATGTCTAAACCTAGAATTCCAAATTTCTTTGCAAATTCTATAAATTCAAACAAGCATTAACGATCAAGTTCAATTGTTCACAAAATCCTAAACCAAATTTCTTTGCGAATAGGTCTTTTGCTCACCAAACACTAGTTCAGGAAACTAATCACACTTTCGTGCCAATTAATCAACCTAACATCATATTCTAGTTCGCGAGGCTAGAATAAGCATTAATCTCAAGTCTAGGTGAAAAGCTCTATGGTGTCCAAGAGTGGTTCTTTAAGCGTAGTGAAGAACGAGGTTTGATGTTCGACATGTTGTGAATTCTGAAGATCTTCTCTTTTGTGCTTAGTTATGTGGGGTGGTTGTTTGATAAACTAAGTACGATTGGATTTTTTTTTGGATAAACGATGGTAGCTGTCAAGAGGATGCTCGTGGATATGGGAAGTGTTCGTGGATGGCTGGCAAAGGTTTTCACGTGGATGCATGTTCGGTGACGAGAATAAAATCCGTAAGTGGCTAAGGTACGGCTAACGTAAGGTGTTAACTTAGTTCGATTATTAAGTTTGTATTGCTATGTGAATGTTAAAAGAAAACAAAATATTGGGATTCCGTAGTATCGTACTCTCGGTTACATGTCCGGGTTTATCTGGTACTGATATCGATTAGGTGTTTTTTAATTTGATATCAGGATGGTCGGTCCCCCCAGTAGGTGGTGTGAAAGAAGAGAAGTATAATGCGATTAGACACAAAAAAGAATGCTAAGGAAAGCATTTTGTAACTTGTGAATGCTGGAAACATTCTTTAAAGCAATTGCTAAGGAATTGTTAAATTGAATTGCAATGGAAGTATTCGGCGATGTTGAAAATGCTGCCAATAAAGCATTGGTGAATGAAGTATGCGTACTGATTCGGAAGTGATCAAAGGGAAGTTTTATTGGCGTAGATATACTGAGAAGCAACATTGATCCTATGTTGGATGGTGCTTAGTTTTCAGAAATTGGAAGAGAGAAAAGTATTGAGGTTAGTTATCAACCAGATCATATCAATCGGAATTGATTAATCCAACTCCTTGGAAAAGTGAGTTAGGGTGTTTCACTACAATCCTCTACCTGAATGCCCAGAGTGACCATTATGATTAAGTCCTATGTCTAAATCTACAAATTCATTGGATAAATGATTATTTACATAAAAATGTGTGTATAAACATATTCTCTCATTCGATAAAATACACATATTTCACAAACTTTAACATTTTGAGGCGCTAAGAACAGTCTTTTACATCCATGTATAACGTACGATGTAAATTATATGAAAACAAATGATTAGAAATTAATTCTTATACCCAAATTTATGTATCCTAGATTGAATACTTATAGAAGAATTTTTTTCTCTTTTATATTGTTTATAATATATATCATGATATCTAGTGGTTTCACATGCATTGAATGCTTACCATTTAGTATGGGTTAGGTTTTCGGTTGTTATTGCTGATCGAACTAAATGTTTTTGTTTAAATTTCATGATTTCTAACCATAATTTAAACTTATCATTTCTAAGAGTTAAATTAAAAAGATTTTTATTGACAAAATAAGCATATTTTATGATCAATAACGTCTATTTCAAACAAGATTTAGCAATTTTTTTTCAATTTAAAATTATTCAACAAACCCATGTTTACAATATATGCAGCTTAGTTGTAAAATTTTGAATAGAAGAGAAAGATTTTGGATTCAGAAATAAACAATAATCTAGGAATTAACCAGTTACAAAAAAAAATCCACAATTGAGAATACACATTGTAATAGCACGGTTTGCCAAACTGTATTAATGATGAGTTCGTAATTTTGCTAACTATATTATAGCACTTAATCAACGCTAAGATAAAATTTCACTAAGCGGGATCTAAAATTATTTTGTCCCCACACTTAACCAAAAAATTCACTTAACATGGTCATTTCCCCCCTTTCTCTATGACTTATCGAAGAAACCTTAAACATCTCAGATCAACCTTTCTCAGACCTAGCCACCCACCAAACTCGACGCTTCCTATTACTCTTCTCTCTTTGAACTTCGTTCCTTTACTCCGATCCTCCACCGCCTTCCTCCTCCTCCTTCTCTTCTAAGCCTCCAAAAACCCTAAAATCCCCAGATCTCAATCTCTGAAAATTCTGCCTACCCGCAAAGTTTCTCTCCACCTTTTTCTCCAATTATCACAAGCGGTCGGGGTTGGATTTGCCACAAGGCCTTACCATACACATGTCACTTTCAAGGTCGCTATACTTGCCCAGTAGAGGGTCTCTGCAACTTTGGAGCATGTGTGGCGGTAATGACTTGGCTCCATGGCTGAGGAGCACACCAGTCAATATCCCTGCATGCCTGAGGTGGCCGGTGTTTTGTGGAGTTTGGAGGTTCCGAGAATACATGCGGAGGGAAGCAGCTGGCAGGAGAGGCATACTCGGAAGTGAATTGCACACACCAGCAGGAAATGCACCGAATGAGCCAGTCGCACCTCAAGCATCCGCCACCACCATGCTGATCCACGTGCAGGAGACCCCTCATACTGGGAAGTTATGAGGAATCTTGAAGGACATGGGTATGAGTCCTTGGTGGCAAATCCAATCCGACCCGCTGCTGGATTAATGGAGAAAAAAGGTTGGAGGAGAAATTGGTT
>SMJT01000232.1:0-15797 GCA_004349715.1 Crucihimalaya himalaica | reverse complement strand
TCGCTTTTGCAGACAATCTCCAAATAGGAAATGGAGCTCTCCCTTGGTTATCAACATGTAGATCTTTCCGCAAACAAAACCTTGCAATATCAAGTCTCGATTTCACTGTGTCTTTAGTTCTGTCTTTCACATTCATAACAGTATACATGATGTTATCGAAAAAGTTTTTTTCGATATGCATCACATCAAGATTGTGACGCAGCGATAGATCAGTCCAGTATGGTAGCTCCCAAAATATGCTTTCTTTATGCCAATTATGCCAGCTTCCATAGCCATCCATTTTTTTCTCATGACCATTTCCACCACATTCAGATGTTTTTGGCGGTCCAACTTGCCTTATACGCTCATAGAAAACTTCTTCACTAGTCGGAGATGGAAGTGGATAGTCGTTCAATGCATGTTTTCCCTTCAAAAAGTTTACTTTATTCTTCCGTAAAGGATGACTTATAGGAAGAAATCTCCTGTGACAGTCAAACCATCATGTCTTCCTACCAGCTGGCAATTGAAAAGCTTTGGTATCATCCATACAAATGGGACACGATAATCTTCCATGTGTCGTCCATCCCGACAACATACCATATGCTGGAAAATCGCTTATAGTCCATAAAAGAACAGCTTTCATGTTGAAAGTTTGATCTAATGACACATCATATGTCTCAACTCCGTTATACCATAACTCTTTTAACTCGTCGATTAGTGGTTGGAGGAAAACATCAAGACTGGCTCGTGGATGATTTGGTCCCGAATTCAGAATTGTAAGAAATAAATACTCACTTCTCATGCACATATCTGGCGGTAAGTTGTATGGAGTCATGATCATAGGCCACAAAGAATGATTTTTGACATACCAAAAGGATTGAAACCGTCTGTACATAATCCTAGATAAACGTTGCGTGTTTCTTCTGCAAATAAAGGATGTAACTGCTGAAAATTCTTCCACTCTGCCGCATCAGATGGATGACACATTACACCATCTTTTGAATTATGCTCAGCATGCCATCTCATCATCGATGCAGTCTTCTCGGATTGGTACATTCTTTTCAATCTGTCAGTAATAGGTAAATACCACATACAACTAAACGATATTTTAGTTCTTCCCTCGCTAGCCTTATATCTTGGTTTTGCACAGAACTTGCAATGTTCCAACATCTCATATTCTTTCCAGAAGAACATACAATTATCTATACATACATCAAATGTATAGTACGACAATCCCAGCTTTCGCATCAAACTTTCTGTCTCGTAGTATGATCCAGTTGCCTGATTACCCTCTGGTAAAACCTCTGTAAATAATTCAGACCATGAGTCCATGCAGCTTTCAGACAAATTATGGTCTGCCTTAATGTTCATGAAACGGGCAGCCAATGATAACTTTGAATGACCTTCACGACAACCATCATAAAGTGGAGTATTTGCAGCATCTAACATGTCGTAAACCCGTTTTGCCTCATTGATAGGTCCTTCATGAACATGATCATATCCACTTTGATCATGTTCATGATACTGGTTATATGGTGTTGAACCATGAAATGCATTATTCACCATCCCGACATATACATTCTCCCCATCAAATTCTACTGGTTGACTACTAACACTAGTATAACCCGCATTAACAAAATGACTACTCGTTCCAGCTCCCCCAACCACATCATAATCTTCACCATGTTCAGACCAAACATAATATCCTGGCATAAATCCTCTACTATGCAAATGGTTCGAAATTTTCATGCCTTGCAACAATTTCGAATTCTGACATTTTACACAAGGACAATAAAACCTATCTCCACTGTTCTGTGCTATAGGCTGGCTGCTTGCAAAATTCATGAAATCTTCCACCCCAGCCAAAAATTATGTGGAAAAATTATTCGTCTCTGGATCGATTCTGTTATACATCCATTCTCGTGATGAATTCCACATCAAATTTTTTTTTTTAACTCTCGATTTTTTTTTCTTATGCTTTTCATATTATTTTTTTCCCTTTCTTATTGCATAACGGGAAATGTATAAGAAAATATATGTGACTCTTTTACGACCCCTGATGAAGAGTCACAAATTTGCAACTATTTTGTCACTCATTTATGACGAATTTGTGACTAAAAACAACGGTCGCAAAAGCTCAGTACTACACCAAACTTTCATATTTAACACGTTTTTACTGACTTTTTGAGACTAATTTGCGACGAAACGAAACATAAAGAAGAAGTTGCACATATGTCGCTAATTTGAGACTAATTTGCGACTAAAATAAAACAGAAGGGGAAAGTTGCAAAAGCGTCGCAAATTTGGGATTCTTTTGTGACTTAAATAAAATTGAAAGGGGAAGTTACAAAAACGTCGCAAATGTAAGACTCATTTGCGACCGAAGTAAAAAAGAAAGAAAAAGTTGCAAAATAGTCGCAAATGCGGGACTAATTTGCGACTATATTTCGTGACTAAAAGAATAGTCGCTAATTGGTCTGAAGTTGTGATGATTGTGCGACCATTTTAATTTACTCGATTATTAGTCGTAATTTTGTCGCTTATATATGACTTTTTTGCGACGACAATGCTTTGTCGTAAATAAGCGACTATTTTGCCTCTATCTTTGTAGTAGTCGCAAAAGCGTCACAAATTAATCACAAAACCGTCACAAAATTTGCGACCAAAAAAAGGCGTCACAAAAAGTAGTCACAAATTGCAGGTTTTCTTGTAGTGACTAACTTGCTTGATTAAACCGTCTGGATTCTTTATGTTTGGATTTTTAATTTTCCATACTTGTTTAGTGTTGTCTTCTTCAAAATCTTGTGGTGGAAAAGGGGATCCTTGAGAGGAAGGACCAACCATGTAGCTTAATGGTGCTTCTTCTATGTCTAGAGTTTTTTGGAGTTGAATTGTTTGAATACAAGACATAGTATTCAAACTTCTTTCCATTGGATTCTCCGAGAAGGCCAACCTCTGGATCTCCTGACTCATAGCGTTCTTTAAGTATTTGTTGGGAAGATTTTTTCTTCCTTCTTCGCCTTGGTGTTTCTTCTTCATCTGAACTATCCATTAGGCATCTTTGGCAATCACAAATATTGAAAAATTTGTGACATGTTTCATCAGCAAACGAGTAGACAGGTTCTCCGAGTTTGTAATTCATTTTGTCTATAAATGTTGTAGCATCTGTAACAACATTAGCAGATCGAGGGATAAAACTAAACGAGAGAGATTGGAATTGAGATCTGAGGGATCGAATTCCACTAGAAGACCGTAGATCTCATTGATTGAGATATTTGAGATCAAAGCATCGACGATGGATTTTGAGTTCGATAATACAAGCAGGTCCGTTTTTCCCAGGATCAAGGCGCTGATTTGATTGCCCAAGCTTCTCCGCAATGGCCGAGGGGAGATCACAAACACCAGCGGAGAAGGTTTCGAGTTCCTTTTCCTTCTCACCACTTTTTCATCATCCTTCCCTTCGATCCGTTTTTTTTTTCTGACAAAAGATTTTTTTTTATTAATTTGTCTGTGAAATCCATGATCCTATTGCTGTAATGAGTAAATCAGATTCAAGATTGCATGAAACTTATTATAATTTTAAGGATATAGTGAATTGGATCAAAATCTGATATTAACTCTTATTTTTTTTTTTGTAATTTGAATTTGGGGGAGAATTTGTAGGCAACGATTGTAATTGATTTTTTTTTGTCAAAGACAATGTACTTTGAGGATAGGACTGTTCGTCTGCAACTTTGGTAATTCATCTTCTCCTATATTTTGATCTATAATTTGACCTTAATCAATTTGTATGTATATGATAAAGTCAATGATGATGATCTTTGTTGTTTGGTATAATGGCTGAATGATCATCAAATTAGCTTTTCTACTTATTATAAGTCCATGGAAATTCTCAGCTATAAATGTATGTCAACATGGACTATCTAAAAGGGATGGTTCATTCTTTTAAAAATAGTTATTTTGGTATGTGCATCTGTCAGTAAGCTTCCAAGTTTTATAACGCAGGGATATTGCAGGACATGAGAGAATTCGAAGTCTACTACCAAGTTATATCAGAGATTCTTCTGTTGCTGTTATTGTCTATGATGTTGCAAGTAAGGCTTCATCAGATTTTTTCAGCTTTACCATGAAAGTTTCTCTACAATCTATACAAGATGCAGAGTACCTAATATTCTCTTTCTAGTTTCTACTTATTCTACGTATTGTTTAGTTTGTATTTGTTTTAAATTGTGTTTGTGGATTAACTTTGTATTGGATGATAATTTTTTTAAAGTAATATTAATGTTTGCTGGTTATTTATAATTGTTTTGATGTTTTAATGTATAATTCAATATTTTTATAAATTAAAATATATTTTAAAAGAAAAAGTAAAAACCATTTGTGACCGAATTTCTGATATGATCATGGCTGAGGAAGGAACTAAAGAAACTATGGATAAGGAAGGACAACTAGAACCAGAACTTAAAGGAAGCAAAGATGGAGCAAAGGAACCGATTGAAGCTGTGAAGACTAAGGAAGAAGGAGAAGATGCCTTACACATTCCTCTCGGTCCAATAACTTGATCCAAGTCACTCAAGTTTAAAGAAGCTCTCAGCAAACTTCTACACACCATTCAGGGCCAACTTGAGTATGCTTATCCAACTACACTGGTTGTGATTCAAGCTACTTAAGTCTTCGTCAAGAGAGGTGTTATGGTTTGCACTCTTTTTCCGTCCTCTTAGTTTTGTCCCAATGGGTTTTCTAAGAGAGGTTTTTAATGAGGCACGCCCATAACATTTCACCCCAACCTCTTGATGAATCCAGCCCACTTCTCATTATTCTACCAATTCGCAAAACAAGGAAGAAGAAGCAAGTCAAGGCTAATTCGAATTTGGTCTTTGTTATTTATGTTTTTGTTATTTATATTTTTGTTATTTCTCATGCATGTTCAAACTCTATATGTATTCTCCCTTGTTGTCTCTTTCATTTTATCAAACTTCTTATTTTAAAAATATTTTTCTAAGTGTTTGATCTTCTTGCTTGTTTAAGTGTATTCGGAATTCATCTTCCTTACATTTTCAAGCCTTTGAAAGTCTAAGAGTCATTCCACAACTCTTAGAAGTTTCTCTCAAACCACCGATCCGTTCGTTGCACCATTTCACTCGTTCGTTCAAGTTCATTCTTTTCACCGATCTGTTCACTCGTGTTCGTTCACATCATTCACTCTTGTTCGATCGTGTTCTATCCTATCAATCCTTCGTTCATTCGAGTTCGTTTGGTCACTTGTCCGTTCGTTTGCCAAAATTGACCGTTCGTTGTTCTAACCCAATCATATCAAGTGGTATCAGAGCTGCCTTCGTGAATCAGGTTGTGTTGTTCTAACCCGATCTGTTTTAATTTTTATGACTTCTGGAATTCTATAAACAATCAGATCTTGTGTGTTTAGGATAAATCACTTAGAACTCTTTGATCTGTATTTTTAAACATATTATTTGTTGTTTTTGAGCCTATTTACTTGCTCTTGTGTTTAAACTTGTCTAGGTACAATGGTGGAATCACAAGAGGAGGAAACTCATGGGGAAAACAATCGAAACCAGAACCATCTGAATCAGTTATTGTTGGATGTTCTCATGACCAGAATGGCTACTACGATGGATGAGCGACTTGTTAATATAAGGACTGATCTGGAAAGGTCTATCACGGAAAGGGACAGAAGAAATCAAGTCGGTTTGGACGCAGAACAGTACTATAGTCATTCGTTAAGGGGGTCAAGGAGAGGAAGACGCAATAGAGAAGAAAGGTAACCACGTAATGTTGATCAACTTGCTGGCCTTAAAATCACAGTTCCTTCATTTCAAGGCACCAGCAATCCTAAAGAGTATTTGGAGTGGGAAAAGAAGATTGAACTTGTTTTCAATTGTAGAGAGTACACGGAAGAGTACAAGCTAAAGATTGCTCCCTTATAATTTAAGGATTATGCTCTAAGCTGGTGGGATCAATTGGTCACGGCAAGAAGACGTGCTGGAGACTTTCCCATTGAGACATGGAACCAAATGAAGATTCTGATGAGGAAGAGGTTTGTGTCAAGCCATTACCATAGAGAGTTGCACTTTAAACTCAGAATTTGTCACAAGGGAACCGTTCCGTGGAAGAGTACTACAAAGAGATGGAAACTCTAATGATTAGAGCGGATATTCAAGAGGATAGTGAAGCTACAATGGCAAGGTTTATGGGAGGACTGAACAGAGAAATCATTGACCGGTTAGAGGTTCATCACTATGTTGAAATAGATGAACTTCTCCACAAGGCTATCATGTTCGAGAAGCAAATCAAGAGAAGAAGCTACAAGTCTCCTCCCGGGTCAAAAAAGCCTAACTATCCAAGGGACGACAGATTTAGTTCTTACAAGGATCCTAAGTCATTTTCTAAAGCAAGGGCTGAAGAACAGAACACTAAAAGCCGAGACAAGCCATCAACCTCCAAAGCCCGTGACATACAATGCTTCAAATGCAAAGGTTTTGGGCATTATTCCAATGAGTGTTCTAATAAAAGAGTGATGGTCATCCGAGATGATGGAGAGATTGAATCTGAAGATGAACATTCGGAAACAGAGGACATGGATGAAAATGTGGAGCTGCCACCCAAAGGAGAGCTGTTAGTCACAAGACGAACTCTGAATCTTAAGTCCAAAGCTACGGGTGATGAACAAAGGGAAAATCTATTCCACACTAGGTGCATTGTTCACGGTAAAGTATGCAGCCTTGTTATAGATTCATGGTTGCAAAATTTAATATATATATCTACATATTATGATGTAACTTTTTATTAAATTTTAATATAACTCTATTTCTTTTTCTATAATTTATTTATATTTATCTTCCTATATTTTTTTTCGTTCCTAAACAAATTTTATAAAATAAATCTGTCACAAAGATTTGTGCTTTGAAATTTTTCATTCTTAAAACTACTAATGAGAAATAAAATGAGATATTTTTTACATCATATTCACATCATATCTTTATTATATTTTCTTGTTTGATTTTAAAATTAGAGAAGTAGAATCTGAGTAAATTTCATTCAATATAAATATTAGAGTTATAACTAAAATATTTTATGCTAATGATACAAATAAACAGAATGTGTAGATTTTTTTTTATTGTTAACGATATTGACATTACAAATCATAGTTAACAATTGATATATCATTACGGTTGTTGCATTGCATAATGAACATTAATAAAGTATCGAACAAACATATATTGAGAATTTTATAACAAAGAATCTTAAGTATACTTTTATAATAAAGTATCGAACAAACACATTTACATAGTCGTAGTTTTGAAAGGTTACATTAAAAGGGACATTTGTTTAACCATTTCAACAAAATAGAGAAAATATCTTAAGTATACTTGAGACATTTAAAGACAAGTTTTTAAAACTGTGTACATGCCTGGACACGAGACCATCTCCCGATAGAAGATTTCCACCCAACAATTGTGTTGGTCACCACTGCATTTTCCTGGGCAAACAGTCACTGAAGAGTCAACCTCGAGAAAATTTTATTTGTTTTTCTTTTAGTCTTTTATAAGAGAAACATGCCATGATCTCAACATCGTCAAGAATAATACAGCTGATAAGCCTGACACCTGGTCTGACATGAGCAGTTGCAGAGATTGAGACGTTGGGTTAATAGACGTAAAAATGATCGACGTCTATCTTGATATCTCGATCAAGTCTTACAAAATCTGTCGGGATCGTATTTTAAAGAAGATCAAACGTATCAGTTAAAAAAGATGATTCAAAGCATTTTTAATTATGGACAAAGACAATCAACGAACTTGGCTGTCGGTCGAAGAGCTTTGAAGCTGGAAACACGTTTAAGAGTTGCTACACCAAACAAAAGGGAACAAAACAGAGGAAACAGATGAGAAGCATCTTTGAAGGTGAATGCTAAGACATGAAAACACAAAATATTTTGTTAGATCTTTGTTACTGCTTTACCTCTATCATTCCGCTGAGGCTTTGAGTAGAAACATCTCCTATGACTTTAAAATTTCAGGTGTAATAAATAAACACCGCAGTTAATACGATCATTGACCTGTGTTTCCAATATAAAACATCAGAGTCAAATATTGAAGATGCTATAAAGATCGAGTCATCTCAGTGATATATGTACATACAAAAGTTTCAGGTTTCTCAGTGTAATGAAGCAACTCATTAGTAACCGGATCTGCAACTAATTCTCAAAATTAGCTGGCCGATTCAGGAGAGACCTAAAACCAAAACGTAGAAGCCAATTTGATAAACCCGCCAAAAACAAAATTCAGTCTAATCATATGAAATTACAAAACCTTGATCAAAAGAAGAGTTCCAATTCCACCATATTCCTTGTGAGCCTCTGTTGATTAAAAGTAGCAAGAGTAAGGAGGACCTTCAAAACCAAAGATGAGCCCATTCAACACCATCTTAACATATCTCATCTTGAGCCAAAAGCGCATCAAAAGACTCTTTGAAACCAAGAATTACAGATGAATACGAAAGCTCAACGTCAAATCCGAGCAAAGGTGAGATTGGTTTCTCGATTTGGATACCGAAAACATTGGAAACTGGAGAAACTATCAATTCTAGATCAATACTAAATGTTGAGTTTGAGAAAGTAATAGGAGCCATAGGCTGTGAAGAGAAATCAACATCGATGGGAGCAGAGACTTTCCTTAAACGCTTCCTTGATACGGATTCATAGTCACCATCATCACCAGTACCCTCATATTTTTCCTCAGACGCTTCTTCAGATTAAGATTTGTAACCCTTCTCATCGCCTTCTTTGTCGGACGCTTTGCCGAATTCAAAATCAGATCTCCCATTAGCTAAACTACCATCGTCTTCTTCAGCAGACGCTTCCCCTGATTCAGATTCAGATGTCCCGTTAGCGATACTATCATCGTCTTCTTCACTGGACGCTTCGCCTCATTTAGATTCAGATTTCCCATTAGTGATATTATCATCGTCTTCTTCTTCTTTGTGATTGAGATCCTGAGATATAGGATAATATAGAGTATATTGGTTGTTAGCCTCTATTTAGATCTTACCTAGATACATTCTTATCAAAGTTCCCTGTATAAATATTTTGGTTTCATATTCAATAAAAACACACTCTTACGATTATTTCATGGTATCAGAGCAGATTTTTTTAAAACCTAATTTTTTTCTACTAACACCGACCGCCGCAACCTCACTGCCGCCGTCACCAAACCTTGAAAATGTCAGGACCATTTGAAACAGCTGGTGCTATCACCACAGCCACTAAACCACCGTCGTTCTACGTCCTCAACGCGTCAGACAACCCTGGTGCTCTCATCTCCTCCGTGATATTGAAAGAAGATAACTACTCTGAATGGGCAATCGAAATGAAGAACTCTCTCCAGGCCAAACAGAAATTGGTCTTCATTGAAGGTTTCGTTCCAAAACCAGCTTCAGATCCGGAACTAAGCATGTGGCTTGCTGCGAATTCAATGATAATTGGTTGTATTCGTACTTCTATTGATCCCAAGATCCGATCAACAGTGTCATTTGTCTTTGAATCATCCGTCTTGTGGGAGAGTCTTCGTCTTCGATTCTCAGTTGGCAATGGTGTGAGGAAGCAAGTTTTGAAAGATGAAATCTCGTCTTGTAAACAGAACGGGAAACCTGTTTTGGAATACTACGGACGTTTAACTAAGCTATGGGAGGAACTCCAAAACTACAAAACAGGTCGTTTATGCACCTGTGCCGCCGCGCCAGACATAGCCAAAGAAAGAGAAGATGACAAAGTTCATCAATTACTATTTGGACTTGAGCTCCCTCGTTTCAGCCACATACGTTCTACCATTAAGGACGAAGATCCTTTGCCACCACTTAATCAAGTCTATTCACGTGTGGTTCGTGAAGAACAAAATCTAAATAATGAACGATTGAAAGAAACGTCTACAACAGAAGCCATTGGTTTCACGGTAAAAATAGAGTCTCCTACAGTTGCTGCTGTCACCGGACCTAAGTTTCGTGATCATTCCAGTCTCTCTTGCACTCACTGCAAACGTAAAGGACACGACGTGACCGAATGCTTTATGCTTCATGGGTTCCCTGAATGGTATCACGAACAGAAAGGGGGACGCTCTTCATCTGACAACAGGTCCACTGTTGACTCCAAAACAGTGCAGCGAGGAGGCCGCCCACCCAAAGGAAACGGTCGTGGATGCGGACGAGTCAACACTGCCCGCATCACAGACAAAAAAGATCTGATTGCACATCTGATCGAGCTCTTGCAATCTCAGCGTACTGACACCTCTTCTGAAAACTTGTCTCACTGATGTGATTATTGACACAGGAGCTTCTCATCACATGACAGGCGATCTTTCTATCTTGGTGGATGTGGCTGATATAATTCCATCCGTTGTGACTAAGCCCGATGGAACAGCTTCACGAGCTACCAAACGTGGCTCACTTCCTTTAAGTTCTGCCTATATTTTAACCGATGTGTTGTTTGTACCAGACTTCGATTGCACGTTGATTTTGGTTTCAAATTTTTTAAAACAAACCGGTTCCATCGCAACCTTTACTGACACATTGTGTTTCTTACAGGACCGTTTTTCGAGGACTTTGATTGGAGCAGGTGAGGAGCGTGAGGGAGTGTACTACTTTACGGGTGTACTAGCTGCTCGTGTGATGAGGACATCGAGATTCCTATAGACGATTTTGAAGATTCTCCAGCTATTCAAGACATTACTGCAATGAGAGAGCCGCCAAGAACTCGTTCGGGAACTCGAAGACTTAGAGGCTTATTCAACAAGGCTGTTCAAGGCTTCCTAACCCAAGACATGAAGAATTTGGCCAAGACTCAAGAGGCCGAAGACTTGAAGATGCTTTTCTCAATTCAGCCCATCTAAGCTTGTCAGAGATCAGCCCATGAAGCCCATGAAGAAGCAATGAAGATTTCGACCAGCCTTTGGCTTCTGAAAATCGACCAGCTTACTTAAGGTATGTATTTCATTTAAATAAATATGTGTTTGTTCATTTTGCAGGTCCATTAGAAGTTAGGTTTTATTTTATTTCATAGTTTGTATTAGGCGTTATTTATTTTATGTATTTTATTTCATTATGTTTTTAGGACTATAGATTAGCATTTGTATTAGGGTTTTGCCCAAGAAGGCATCAGCTGCACGAGCCCCTTTATAAGGTTCCTTAGCAGCCGTGTATCATTTTTACCAATCTATAACATAACGCAGTTCTTTAACGTTCTCTGAGAAAGAGTTCTAAAACCTTAAATCTCTAGCTTTCCTTGTGAGTAATATCAAGGCGACTTAGTGATCTGTCTCATCACAAGCAATCACCCTTGTGTGGCGACTCCATCTTCACCATCGAACCACCCTCCATTCGTTTATCATCATCTCATTCGATCCACCATCTCAATCATTCATCCATTTGATCATCTTGTTAATCGACCACTCCTCCAACGCAAGTCCATTCATTCACTCGTCCGTCCATCCATAGTTCTCATTCATCCGTCGCACACCACTACTCTTCCCTCTCACCCACGTTTCCTTTTGCTGTTCGAAGAAGGCTTGAGACCTCATTCCACCTTCCTTGATCGATCACCATACCTTCGTGCATCATTTGGTATCAGAGCCTAAGCTCCTATACCAGGCTCGCTCACTCCTTTTCCTTTGCTTACTCGCTCATTCGTTGTTTGATTTGTTTCCTTTGTTCGTTTGTGTTAGGTTTCAATTTTGTGTTAGTAGTTCCTTGTTGCTTTCGTTTGATCTGTTTTGTCATTCGTTTGATAGCTGCTTAGGTTTCGATCTCATTCGTTGTTTCTGTCTTAGTCTTTCGCTTGTCTATTTTGTTTGTTCTTGTTGCTAGTTGTTAATCGGTCTTTTGTTTAGCTAGTTCTACTCTGTTCTGTCCTAGTCGGTCTTGTTAGGCTTTCGATCTCATGTTCTGTTCGTTAGCTTGCATTGTTAGGTCTGTTTAGGTTAAGTTCGGATCGTTGCTAGTTATTGTTTTGTTGCTTGCTTCTCTTAATCGTTTGTTCTTATAGCACTCGCTTGTTCTAGGACGTGTGTCCTTGTTCTAGTTCGTGTTTCCTGTTTGCTCTTCGTTGTCTTGTATTCGTTGTTGTCGATTGTTTAGGATAATTAGAAATTCAAAATCTTGTTAGATAGAAATTAGTTAGGTCCGATTCTAGTGCTAGGTTGGTAGAATCGAATTTTCTTGTTAGATTTTTTTTGCATTGTTTGGTTTAGTTTAAGTGATTTTGGTTCTGTTCAATTAGTGGTCTACATTAAGTTAGTCGGTTTAGTTTAATTTTTTTAGTTGGTTTAGATTAATTGCTGGTTTATTTTAATTTTGTGGTTTAGTTTGGTTAGCATTTAATTTATTTTTTCTGTAATCATAGGTTTAGTTATTATTTTCAGATTTATTTTTCTAAGTTTATACATTCTATTCCCTAGTCCCTTGATCGCTTTTTCGAGTGGTTGCAGGAACAGGATACCAATGGCTGGAGTAGACGCTGATCCTAACATTGCCTTGTTAGAAGCTCTTCAGAACATGAAGAACGACCTAGCAGCTCAGATTGGAAGAATAGAACAACGAGTTGGACGACTAGAGCTTCCCCGAGAAGAAGAGCACGTTGACGATGAGGACAGTGACCACACCATCGACGCCAGAGCAAGGAGAAGGAACCATCATGCTCAACACCCACGACCAGAAAGGGAAGTTAACCGAGGATTCAAGGACTTGAAACTAACTGTTCCTACTTTTGCAGGAAGATTTAATCCGCAAGCCTACCTGGACTGGGAGAGGCGCATGGAGTACATCTTCGACTACTACGAGTACAATGACCAGAAGAAGATAGCCCTTGCTTCAGCTCAGCTCACAGACCACACCCTATCCTAGTGGGATCGAGAAACCGAGGACCGAGAGAAACCATTTCGAGCAGATCACAACTTGGACAGCCATGAAGTTCAACTTCAGGAGGCGATTTGTTCCACCTCACTATCACCGGGAGATGCAGCGACAATTCAGACAACTCTCCCAAAAGACTAAAAGTGTGGAGGAGTACTTTGAAGAGTTTGAGCAGCTCATAAAATGGCCTTAGATGAGAGTGAAGAAGTGCTCATGGGTCATTTCATTGATGGACTCAATGATCGCATAGCCAGAAAGGTAGAACGCCAACCTTGTCATGATCTTAACGAGTTATTGCAAGTAGCTATGCAGGCAGAACATGGAATCAAGAAGAAGGCTGCAGCAACCAGCCGCTCTAGACCCAACCAATGGAGTGCACCTGCCCCTAGAAACCAATGGAGCGCACCACAGCCCAGTAGCATAGACAAAGGCAAAGCTGTGGCAACAAATGCTCAGGAGAGGAGACCATCCTATGAGGCGCCTAGAAACAACCGTCAGGAACCAGGTAAGTCATCTGTTCCTAATCCTCGAGCTAGAGACATAACTTGTTTTAAGTGTCAGGGAAAAGGACACTATGCAAGGGAGTGCCCCAACCAGCGAGTTATGATCCTCACACAAGAGGGAGGGTATGAATCCCAAGACGAGGAGGAGACCTTAGAGGTTGCTGATTCAGAGGAGGAGATAGCTTACCCGGAGACAGGTGACATGCTAGTTGTCTGCAGGGCTCTAAGTGCCATGAGTGATCCTGACACCCTCCAGAGAGAGAATTTATTCTTTACTCGCTGTTCAGTCCAGAACAAGGTATGTAGTCTAATTATAGATGGAGGTTCTTGTACTAACGCTGCAAGTCGAGTTCTTGTTGATAAGCTAGGACTGAAGACAAGCCCCCATCCACGACCATATCGACTAAGATGGTTAGACTCCAACACCGAAATCAGAATCCAGGAGCAAGTTAAAGTACCTTTCAGAATAGGTAAGTATGAGGATGAGGTTTTGTGCGATGTAGTTCCCATGCAAGTAGGACACCTCCTGCTCGGCCGCCCATGGCAGTTTGACAGAGAAGTCTTGCACAATGGTCGCACCAACACCCACTCCCTCACATTTCAGAAACGCAAGTTTCAGCTTGCCCCATTGTCGCCTCAAGAGATACATGATATGCAGTCTAAGTTTACTGCTGAGGCTAAGGTAAGTAAGACTAACCTCTACATTACACCTAGTACTATTTATAAAGCTTTGGATCATAAAGAAACGGTGCTACTAATGGTGTTTAGANTTTTTTTTGTTATGTATTTGTATGTTTTGCTATTTTATTTATTATATTTTTTTTGGTAGATGTAGTGTATACGTGTAGGGTTTTGGTAGGACATGTTAATATTTGAGATGTCTTTTTCTTCAATTTTTTAATGAGTGCAATCTTACATTTGTAGTTATTATTTAGAAAACAATTGTTTAGGTGATATGTCATTGGTATTTTTTTTAAGGTTCTTAGTTGTGTTTGAATGAATTGATGAAATGTTTTTGTTTTTAATATAATGCTTATATTTAAACATATTTTTATGTTTATTAGTATATGTAAGGTAAACATATGTTTAGTTATGTTTTTACCTAATCATTTTTATTTTGGAACTTATTAAAGCTAAGAAACTGTATTTGATGGGAGTAAATAGTGTCTTTTGATATCTAACATCCCAACCATGTTTATATCTTTTATAGGCAATAGTTTTTGTATTATTTAAAACTTTTTATTATTTGATAGTAAAAATCTTGAAACACAAAATACAATTCAAAATGAGAAATAATAATAATAATAATAATATTAATATTAAAATTATTTTTATTTTTATTTTTATTATTTTTTAAAAGACTATTTCATTCCTTTTTAAGTTATATTTTTATTAATGAAGGGAAAGACTGATATGCTAATCAATTTTTTTTGTAATAATATATCTTAGAATTATAAAAAAATAATTAATATTTTAGTAAATATAGACTATGCAAGCCTTTTATACTGGGAAGGGTATTATTAATTTATTTTATTTTCCTTTATCTTATATTGTTACTATTTTAATAAAATTTTATGATTATTCTATATTAAGATATATTTCTAATTCTTATATAATCATATGGATAAAATCACTATTGATTAGATGCTCCAATAGTGATTTTGGAAAACAACATAAATGGTCGTTACGTTGTTTAAATGGTCGTTACGTTGTTTATCCATATGATTATATAATTTTTATATAATCATATGGATAAAAACAACATACTATCATATGGATAAAATCAATATTGACAAAACGGTGACCATTTCATTTAGCAAAGAAAAATCTTTATTAGGCTTTGAAGTAGTGTGTTTATTTTAACTTTGAAGTTTGTTGGTTGTTTGATCAACGAACCAAAAAATAGTTGCTTCTTTCATTTTTTGTTTACTTATCTCAGTGTTCGTCAATGTACTACATAAACTTTGTTTTGCTTTCCTCAGATGAGGTTGTGATATCATTGTATTTAGGACGTGATCGATCGATAGCAATCACTTCATCCATTGCTTTCCTCTTATTACTGCTCACCATCGGTTCAAGTTGTTCAGATTCAGGTTCTTGATGGAGAGGCAATATCTCAATCACTGATGAATCTTCTTTTCTTCTATCTCCGGTTTAGAAACTTCATTCTCCTCTTCTTTAGCTGGTTTCTCACTTTCTTTCTTCAATTTGGTTTTCATCATATGTGGTTTCAACTTGGTAAGATCAGCCAACTTTACTGGTTTTAAGAAAAACTCCTCAGCTCCTTCTTCTAGACATCTGTTGGAAGAAACCACCACTTACATCAAAACTAAATTCCACATCCATTGCAAGGTTCCACAAACTTCAACATAGTTTAAGTTAAAAGACTTTGACGTT
>SMJT01000231.1:0-22827 GCA_004349715.1 Crucihimalaya himalaica | reverse complement strand
CAATATATTTACCATCCATATATCTTGCGATTACTAAGATTCGAGCATTAATAACGCTTGGGTTGCTTGGTATTGTTGGCGTGATCAGTTCTTGGCCGTTTAAGAAAGCTAAACACAAGCTCAAACCGAATCTTGGTAATTTTTGCTTCATTTTCTCCGATTTTCCAGAAGGCAGACTTCATGGTGAAGTCTCAATAGTCAAATGGGGTTAGTTTTGCAATTGACTTTTGGGTCTCAGACTTCACGATTGAACTACGATGAAGTCTGAAGTTCTCCTTTGAAAAACAAAAAACGGTGTTTAGACTTCACCGTCGAAGTCTGGTTACAAGGGTCTAGTTTTGCAATTGATCGTTAAGTCTGACTTTGTACAAAGACTTCTTCTGTGAAGTTTGCGAAAAAAGCGCGTTAATTTGCAATTGACCGGAACGAAGACTTTTTATTGAGACTTCATCTGAGAAGTCTGCGTGAAAAAGGGGTTAGTTTGCATTTGACCAAAATTCCGAAACATTGACTATTGGTAGACTTCTTGTATGAAGTCTACAATCATCGGTAATTCTGGAATTTAAAAATAAATTTTTTTGTCAATTGCAAAAAGTAACCCTTTTTCTAAATAGACTTTCTCAGACGAAGTCTCATGTAAATGTCAAACTCTACTCAATTGCAAAACTATACCCTACTTTATGGGTTTACTTCGCCGAGAAGTCTCTGAAGGCAAAAATACTTCATCGAGGAAGTCTAACTACGTAATAGACTTCCTAGATGAAGTCTATTACCAAAAAGACTTCCTAGATGAAGTCTACTAAAAAAGGTCAAAACTGTGGTCAATTGCAAAACCTAGACCCCCAAACTGGTATAGACTTCTCTGACGAAGTCTCCTTGTGTAGCAGACTTCCAAGGTTTTCCCTCCACTCAATTCGGCGTCCTCCTGGAAAGCAGAAGAAGTCAAGGTGGCAAACGTGGCTTGAAATCGCCAGAAAGACTACGCCAAAACCGCGGAAGGCTCACAAGCAATATAGTTGTTAAAAATGCAGGCAATCTGGACATACTCGCGCTAACTGTGTAAGTAAAATCTTTGTTTTGAGGGGCTCTATTTTTGAGGGGACTCTGTTTTTAAGAGGACTCTGTTTTCTTTTTTTTTTTTGTTACGTAGAGTTTCAAGGTTGAAGGAAAGTAGAAGTCTGCTTCTTGAAGTCTCCATAGAAGTCAGTTCAGGACGTATACGAAGTCTCCATATGAAGTCTGTAATTGAAGTCTCCCGCGTAGAAGTCTATAACTAGATGTTCAGGACGCAGATGAAGTCTCCCGTGGAAGTCTGTGGATGAAGTCTTCCGTTTATACTTTTGCTGTCTACACTTTTTGTTCCTTTTGCAGTTTCTAATTTATCGAGTATTGCGTTTTTACTTGTATGACCAGTTATTTCTGCGGAAGTTTGTGGATGAAGTCTTCCATTGATGTCTAAAATTAGGGTTTTGTACGAAGATGAAGTCTACAACTTTTTTACTTATATAATATAGCTTTTTATACTTTTACTGTCTAATTATGCTTTTTTACTTATATATTTTTGCGGTTCTAATTTATCGAGTATTGCGGTTTTTAATTGTATGACCAATAATTTTTGTATTTTACAAGATAAAGTCTAAAACTTCTTTACTTATATAAGAGTAATTAAGGATAATTAACATAAATAATTAAAAGGTTTCGAACCATAATTAACATTAATAAGGTTTGAAGATATAATTTACATAAACCCCTCCCAACCCCGACCCCGCTCCGTTTCATAGAGATCTAAAGGAATCGATGCTCTTGATCCTCCGGCAAAAGTTTTCAGACATTTCTCGTGCCTTCTCATTGAAACGGTCCCGATCTTTAATGTAGACTTCAGCACGGAAATCCCCAAATTTATCTTCTTCACCTAACTCTGGCTCATACAACATATTCACAAGAGCTCAAATATATGGTTATGTTGTAGTCGGCTCTCCAGTGCTCAGTGAGGAGCATCTTCAAGTAGATACTCCCGCGATTAACATTAGGGTGGTAGATCGGGGAGCTGATATGAACCTACATTAACCCAAACCGTCACGATATTTAAGGGAATTCAATTACATGAAACCGACATATTCTATTACTAATTATCCCTATGTGTTTTACTAACTATTAAAACTGCGTCGTTCCCTAAGTTCCATTTGTGTAACTGGAATATGATCAAAAACTTACGTATGGGGTCTAATCGGGTATTCCGGCGGATAACGAACAATCACTTTTGAAAATCTCTCCCTCATAAGGGGGTGCCAATAGGGCCAAATAGCATACCCTCCCAATGGAACATGTCATCGGCCACAAGTCCTAAAAGAAATTGGTAAGAAATTAGAAAGATTGCATGAAATTTAATTTTTGGTAAGTTGTATAAGATTACCTGCCGTGAAGTGAGCATCGGATTCTTCAAGAGGTTCTTCAAACCTTTTTCGATGATTCTTGGTGTGTACGACATTTTTTTTTTAATAAAAGATATTTGGGATTTCCTTAGATAGCAATCGATGAAACTGTAAATTTTAGATCTTATTAGTAATATAGTGATTCAAAGAAGTCGGTTGCGTGTTTTGGAGAGAAGAGTAATAAATGATAAGGAAGCGACGTTTCACGAAGGTCCGTTTCGTTTTGCCTGCTTTTTATCGTAATTGAGAAGCTCTAAATGAGAGTCTCCTAAGGAAGTTCTCTTACTAGGGTTTTGTACGAAGATGAAGTCTCCAGTAAAGTCTGCGTGTTCTTGACAAGTCTCACTATACGATTGACCATGGTCTCGATGAACTCCTAGGTGTTTATATAAGCGCTCAGATAGCATAGAGCTCCTAGTATAACAGATTTCGAAGACCTCCTTACCGTAGAAGAATATCTGTCTCTTCGATTTATATTACAAGTCTCCTAATAGCAAGATATAGTAATCTCATTTTGTTATTAATACTCCAAACTACTAACGGTTATTTTATTATATATAAGCTTATACCTACTAACAATAGGGATATTGACTAAGATTATAAACCATATCACAACTCATGACTAAGTATTCAGATACAATAATACCACATTAACACTCTATCAGATTATTTAACACATCATACAAATACGGATCTTATAAGATATATTACACTTTACAAAATATACCAGGAGAGTCATAAATGATTAACACATACAAGATTTATCATTCAAATTCATCATAACTAGTCTCACAGATAATATACGGTTAAGAGAAGATCAGTCGTACAAATCCTACTCTAACGTAACGCAGCTTCTCCATCCCCGTGTATGCCAAGAGTTTCATCGTATATTTTCGTAGCCAAGTATCTCCCTAATCGATCTTGGATGTTTTATCACATAAGGGTTGCATCAAATGAATTATGCAGCGCATGACACATCGATGATACTTAGGCAATACAACTCCACAGTCACTCGCTCTGATTGTTTTTAGGAACACTCTTCTGTGGAACCACTCGTATTGTGTAGGAACATAAAAGGTACTATCTTTAGGTCCAGAGAAGCTAGATGGATTTCATAAGATAGCCAATTATATCCCAAACAGCGATGTATATCGCAAGCATCAATCTCCATATCCCTGCCACTTACAAGAAAACATGCTATTTGCGACGGAATATTGCGACGGAATATTTTCGTCGCTAAAATGCATGCAGAATGCGATGAACTTGCGAGAAACGCGTTTCTCGCAAAGTACATCGCAAATTTGTGAGGAACTATCCCTCGCACTTATGCGAAGGAATTTGCGATGAAATACCCTCCTATTTGCGATGACGATTGCGACGAAAATTTAATGCAAAATTTGCGAGCGGGAATTGCGAAGACTTTGCACGGGTAACTTATTTCCATCGCAATTTCCTCGCAAATGCACGGATTTGCGATGGTAGTAAAATGGGTAGAAAATTAGGTGAAACACGTTTGTAAATGTTGTACCTATTATTGCGAGGCGCTTTCTCGCAATACGTCGCAAATTAGACGCATTCCATAGCAATTCTCTCGCAAAATTTTACAAAAAATCTAAATACCGTAACGAGAGATCTCTCATTTCACAACAAAAAAAATAGCTTACAAAAAAACTTAGAAAATACTAAAAAAAAAAAAATCGAAGATATCGTTTTCTGAGAGCTTAGGAAGAATGGCGTCGCAGAATTGAAGCATATGCATTACGAAGTTGGATGTAATCGAAAAGATCCGAGACAAGAGAAGTGACGAAAGAGTATCGTGTCGGGTTGCGAGCATCATATCACCAGGCCACTAACAACCCATATGCGAAGGGTGACGGAACATATTCTGTCCATGTAAAACTTGCCAGAACACTCAATATTTGGATATTGATATTGTGAAGAAGCATCTATATAATAGATGATTTATGCCGAACTATTTATATCTGGTTTTACATGGGAGGGTTATAATCTTGGTGCTGGAAGTAGTAGTACGCGGTGATGGTGTTGATCAACCGAATTATAATGATAATTTTTAATTATGGCCCAAAAATATGTTTGAAGATTATGAAAGGATCAACAGGGAAATAAGGTTTCATGATATGGTTACTGATGCATTTCATGATCATTATCCTGCATTTGCTGAGATACTAGGAAGAACCCAATGTTGAAGCACAACATTTTTATGATATGTTAGACGCTGCAGATCAACCTATCTCATTAGGGATGTAGAAGGGGTTATTCTAAACCTTTCATTGGCATCTAGGATGATGACAATTAAAAGTGATAATAACCTAACTGAAAATTGCATGGACGCATGGGCTGAGCTTTTTAACAGTATTTGCCAGAAGATAATATTTCTGCAGGGAGTTACTATGATATACATAAATTAGTTGCTAGTCTGGGCTACCTTCGGAAATTATTGATGTTTGCATTGACAATTGCATGATTTTTGAAAGACGATGATAAGCTACAGGAATGTCGATTTTGTGGGAAGCCAAGAAATCAAACCAACTACCGGAAGAGCCATGTCCATACCAACGTATGTGGTACTTGCCTATCACTGATAGATTGAAACGATTATACCAATCGGGAAAGGACATCGGCGGCAATGAGATGGCATGCAGAACATACAACGAATGATGGAGGGATTTACGCATCTCGTCAGATGCAAAGGCGTGGAAACACTTTCAGACGGAACATTCTGACTTTTGCTAACGAGGAGAGGAATGTCTATCTTGGCTTATGCACTGATGGATTTTAGTCCATTTGGTTTGTCTCGGAGACAATATTCTTTATAGGCCTGTGATATTTGACGCCATACAATCTGCCACCAGGAAATGTGCATGCAAAGGAAGCCTTGTTTATGAGTATTCTGGTACCGGGTCCTAAGCATCCAAAACGATCCCTGATGTATTTCTGCAAACCCTTGATTCATGAGTTGAAACAATTATGGTATACAGGTGTACGCACATTGATTATTCACAGGAACGGAATTTTACAATGCGGGTAGTGCTATTTTGGACCATTAGTGACTTCCCAGCGTATGGGATGTTATCGGGATGGACCACGACACGGAAGGTTATCTTGTCCGTATTGCATGGATCGACCAGATGCCTTTCAACTGAAGCATGGAAGGAAGTCGTGCTGTTTGATTGTCATCGTCGCTTTCTCTCCCTTGCATCATCCGTATCGAAGAACAAGAAGTTGTTCAAAAAGAACAGGTTTGGCGTATTCCTCCCCCAGTTTATATGTCAGGGAATGATTTGTTGAGCAGATTGATTATTTATGGTGCTCAGGAAACATGTAAGCGTGGGGAAATTGGCACACTACATCGAACATGCCTGACGGATATGGGAGTTCTCACAAATTGCACAAAAATGAGTATCTTTTGGGAACTCCCATATATTGGAAAGATCACCTACTACGGCACAACCTTGAGTGTATGCACATCGAAAATTTTTTTTTCGATAACATCATGAATATGATTTTGAATGTGCAAGGAATGGGAAAGAGTAAAGACAACTTCAAAATCAAGGTTGGACTTGACCGAAATCTGCTCAAGAAGCGAGTTACATATTACAGAGATGGTAAATTACCGATTCCGATCTTTCGGTTGTCTGGAGATGCGAAACAGACGTTGTTTAACTGGATTGCTTTAAAAGTGAAGTTTCCGGATGGTTATGTGTCCAAATTCTCAAGATGTATTGAACAGGCAAAAAACTTGCCGGTTATGAAGAGCCACGATTGCCATGTTTTCATGCAACGACTATTACCCTTTGCATTGGCTGAGCTCTTACCGACAACCGTCCACGAAGCAATTGCGGTACATATTAATTAATTACATTAAATATTGAAATAATTGTTTTGTCATTTATTAAAAATTATTCAGTGGTGTGATTTAATAACTATGAACGTGTAGGCATTGGAGCATTTTTCAGAGATCTATGCACACGAACACTTACAGACGAGGGCATTGTGCAATTACAGAATAATATACCAGTGTTCTCTGTAATTTGGAGAAAATATTTCCACCATCTTTTTTTGATGTGATGGAACATCTTCCAATCCACCTACCGCATGAAGCAGCTCTTTGGAGGGCCTGTGCAATTTCGACGGATGTACCCGTTCGAGCGATTCATGGGACATCTAAAAGGAAATTGCCAAAAAACCTTGCAAAAGTGGAAGGATCGATCGTTGCAGGAAGTTTGACTGAAGAAACCTCTCATTTCACGTCATATATATTTAGCCAACC
The DNA here is from genome assembly GCA_004349715.1 of Crucihimalaya himalaica. Taxonomy (NCBI): domain Eukaryota; kingdom Viridiplantae; phylum Streptophyta; class Magnoliopsida; order Brassicales; family Brassicaceae; genus Crucihimalaya; species Crucihimalaya himalaica. The sequence goes on along the minus strand of SMJT01000231.1, from coordinate 16,104 downwards.
GTTCGAACCAAAAAGGCTCGTCTAAGCGACTATGACGATGGAGGTGTTGCGCCAACATATAACGTAGAGGTCCCAGATATCTTCACCCAAATAGAGAGACTTGGTGGAAAGGTTAAGGAAGTTTGGTGGGATAGACCACAAATTTACTCGTGCGGCGCACAATTATATATTGAGAAATTGTGAAGGAGTGCAAACCGTTTGAGAGGTATATCTCTTAATTAATTATTTAAATTTGTTAACGTAAAAATTATTTAATATTATTCATTGTGAAGTTCACGAATTTAATTTAAATTTGTTTGTACAGTGAATTCGACAGGCAGATGCGAGAAGCTTGTCCCGCGTTTACCAGAAAAAGAGTATGAGAAGTCCAAAGAAGATAATTTTGCTGGATGGGTTAAAATATTATTACGTAGCAGTAAGCTATTATACATATTTGGATATATTCCAACAATATTTAAATAAGAAAACGATATTATAGAGTTAAATGGTTGAAATGAGAGAGGAGATCGACAAAAATGGAGCTTTTAACTCAGTTTTTAAGCATTAACATCACTTAATTCGGTTGTTTGAAGCATTGAGAGCTCAATTTTGTTTGGTAAGTGTGGTTGGGAACTATTGAAGACGATGTCATTTTTGTTATTACGTGAGAATCTTTGGGTTATTTTTTTTCAAACCCAGCTACCATACTTCACAGTAGAAGTCTGCGCTAGGTATTTTTGTGAAAAAAGAAGCGATGAGGGGTATTTTAAGGCATTTTGAAAAGAAAAGGAAGAGGGGTCTACTTTTGGAATTGACTTCAAATAAGGGTCTAGTTTAGCAAGAAGCCCTTGAAAATATGACCTACATATATTTGCTTTATTTTTATTTTTTACATACATAATATATATATTGAAGAATATTTCATATACAAAATATTTTGTTTAAATATATATGTTTTTTGTAATATAATGTATTTAGTTTAAAAATATGTAGAAGACTCAAAAATGTTAAAGAATATATTCGATTTACATAAAATAGATTTACTTTCCTTATTTGTAGATTCGGTTACTAGTTTTAAGGAAATCTAATTTTATAGAATATTGAGTAAATCGTAGAATACGTATTCTAAATTTTGTAGAACATAGAGAATTTGCAGAATACGAGTTCCAAATTTTTTAGAACATGTATTCTAAAATTTTAGAACAAATATCTGTTCTAAAATTTTCAGAACATGTACAATGCGTAGAATACGTATTCTAAAGGTTTTAGAACAGATAAAAATTTTAGAAAACGAATTCTACACTTTTCAGAAGATCTAAAATCTTATTTATATGCGACCAAATCAAAAAAATGTTTTCACAATCTTTTTTAAACATGTCTATCAACATGTTTTTTTGGTTTTTTCCTCTTCAAATTGTCAAAATTTTTATATAGGGGTAGATTTGTTCAAAGTGACAATTTAGAAATTAAAGTGTATATGGACAAAACTTTTTTTAGAACTCCTTTATTTTTAATTGTCCCTAATAGCATTGCTCCCAAATGCAAATGCAAATGCAAATGTAATACAACAACATAAAAGAGACTCAAAACAAAGACTATGGATGGAAAAAAAAATTATTTACAAAGAGGAAACAAAACATAGTGAACCGTTAATAATTAGTGTCAAAAGTTGGGAAAAGAGGACCATTTTTCCTCCTCTTACATGGGCAAGCAAAATAGTATGTTATGAGACATATCTTTATCCATGTTGATACTATGAGCACTATGTCAAGAAAATTTACTATTAAAGTAGTGTGATGCATCAAAGTGTTCATGATTAGTCGATGTTCAAAAGAAAAAGAAAGTTTTGGATGGAAAATGAAATCTACCTTAGGTTTGATCTCCTCAATGCCTTCTTCATTGGCGTTTTCATTCAACATTCCACCATTCTCAACAATTTGGCCACCATAAAGAAGTCTAACAATCTCAAAAGCGGCCTTGTTTTCTTCTCTTTGCCTCTTCTCATCACTCACAAGGATTGAAGAACAAATGTCCATAAGATTCATGTACCTAAAATATTAATGATCAAGCTATAAAGAAAAAAAACGTTAGTAACAATATAAAGAAAAAAGACTCTAGTCTCAATATAAATCCTAACTCTAATGACAATCATTTATTCCTGGCACCAGTGTCAAAAACATAATTGATAGAGAAATATTTGATTTCAAAACAAAAGTTTTAAAATTTATATCTCTAAATCACCAAGTGCAAGTGCAAGCGTTGTAGTAATTTAGATGTCGATCACCCGAGGAATAAAGATTACAACACTAGAGATGTGAGATTCAAACTAAGCTAGAGCAATAAGTTTTTGGGTTTTTGTTTTGCTTAAAATGTAAGAAATGCAATAAGTAAAATGAAAATAAAGCATTAGGTCATGAGTTTAACTATAATGAGAATGGATCATCAATCAAGTAATGATTCAAGAGGTTGAATTAAGCATCATCCTAGAACATGGAACTCAAAACTAAGTCCAATTATTTCACTAAACACTTTCCGTTGGCTAGATCTATAAAGCTCATAAAGGTTTGGTTCAAACATTTTCACAAACACCTTGCGGCCATGAATTGTTTAAGGTCTATCTTTTGAGTGATCAAGTCAAAACTAGCATTAAGATTAACCTAAATCAAGAATCTAATAATAAGCAACCTAAATCATCATCATCTAACCATTAAATCATCATAATCTAGCTTTGCCCATGATCCAACAAAATACCACCAAGTAAACATGATACACAACAAAGAAAAAGACATAAACATAATGAAGATAGACAAATAAAAAATAAAGGTTAATGAATCCTTCACTAGAATGGTATGAATATGAAGATCAATCCAAAATATCAAGAAGAGATTTTGGATCTAAATCCAACTCTAGAGAAGAAAAATTAGGTTTAGAAATGTCGAAAAATTGCTTAACTACTAGTTCGAACTGGGTCAACCTAGAACAAATCGGGTTTTTATCCGGTCAATTTTGATTGATGAAAATCTGCAGCGGACAGAAGTAACCCGCTACAGTTGGCCGCTATAAGCTCTGGTCATTAAGAGAAGTTTTTGGATTAGCTTCTTTTACGCTCTAGATTGATATGCCTTCACTAAATCAGCCATAACCTTTGTACTTTAGCCTGGATTTGCATGAAATGACCTCCATTGGAAATATCACTCAATTTCCTATAACTTTTGTGGAGAGTTCTAAAGCTAAATCTCAGTGGAACGCCTTCATCCGAGTCGATCTTTGAGGTACTTTGGACTGGTTCTATATCATCATTTTTCTTCTTTGCATTCAATATGTGTCCTCCATTATTATGATCTGAAATAACTCAAAAGACACAAAAACACACACCAAATACACACAAATACACTAGAACTTCTAAAATGCAAAAGACTTAGTTAAACTCTAAGTGCAACAAAACACAAAGAAATACCAATAAAACATAATAAAATAGATATTAACTATCATGATAAAGCGGTAAAATGTGAAGTTATCATTTCAGAGGCCCCAAATAGCACCTTTTATTAGTATATAATTTTTCTTAATATGATTGCTCTTAGCTTAAAAGAATGTAACATATAAAATTTATTAGCAAGTAAGGCTTAACAAAATATCATATATTTTCTATCTATTTACTTTTTAAAATGTGAATAGGATGTGAAGTTAATGAAAAAATATAGGCGTTGAAAAAATTAAAAATTAAACCCTGAGTAGAAACCGGTACATTTAGAGCATCTCCAAAAAAACTTCATTTTTTAAGGTTTGCCAAACCTTGAATAAAAGAAAAACTTAAATAAAACTTTAAAATAATTTGTATATCGCATTATAGTTCTTACTATTAAACATAATTAATTAAAGTCATACAACTTAAAAAAATGCTAAAAAAACATACATTAAAGAAATATTACAAGCAATATTAATTAATGAGATGTTATATTATAATATAAAATTACATAAAACAATAAAAACAAACACAATTAACTCACAAATTTCTTGTTTTATTTTGTATTATATTTGTTTAATGTAATTTCGTTGTTGTGTAATATTGTTTTCAATATTATGTAATATTCTTCTATATTAATATATTTTTTTTCATTTTAAGGTTTTTACTTTATTCTATATGTCGAAATTAAAGTTATAATTATGAGACATAAATAATAGGAACTATTATGATTGAAAAGAAAGTTAGCGAATGTGTTTTTGAGATATATATAATTGTAAGGGTTAAAATGTTAAGAAAAATGATGGAACCTCAAAAGTTTTTTTTGGAATGCATAAACCCTCATAAATGAAAATTTGAGTCTCTTTTGGAGATGCTCTTAGTATCCTTTGAAGTTTTTAGCATATTTGTTTTTTGTATAACCAAGGATGATCCGGGTTTTTTACCACTCGACTAATTTCTCGGAATGAATGTAACCGTCAGATAGTTCACTTATCGGGTTTTCCAATGGGTTTAAAGGATGACACTATTTCAACTGATCAAATGGAGTGATTTAGTAAATTTTGTATTTGAGGGGAATTGATTATTAGCTTAAACCAACGGGTCAAGTGGAAATCACTGTACCACCGCCACTTGGTTAAGTTCTCAGCATATTGCTTTGTACTTTTGAATTTTTTTCTAAAGACTATTTCAACTATGGATGGCTTATTAATAAGATACATTATAATAGTATTAATTAGTCTTCCGTGACAACGACAGAATCATATATTGAAGGTCATCTTTGAATTTAAGAAAGTAGACTTCGGTTTTGGGTTTTCTTGTTTAATCTCTCCTATTTGCACAAAAAAAGAAAATCTCTCCTTTTTCATAACTTTAGTTCTGCTTTGCTTCTGTTTTTAGTATTTTGGTTTCTATAAATTTATATTAAAAATGGAAAAGATTGAGTTTCTGGGTGAGTTTCAAGTCGCCTCAGAGAAGCTAATACACAGCTACGGAGTCCCAGTTCTGATCACGTTATTCCTAAGATGGATCGCGTCCTTCGCTGCTGTGTCAGTCATATCTTTCATGTCTTAAACTATTTGATTTATGTATAACTCTTTTTTTTTTAATATGTTTATTACTTTTATTTGTGGGCAAAAGTTTCCTGCTGATTTTGGATGGAACGAAATGGAAGTGCTCAAACAACATGTTGACTTCACTATTAGCTCCGTACCTCTTAGCTAGCCTTCCTCTCGTTATTTTTCAGTTCTTGAGGTAAGCTTTTTGTTGTTGTTCTTGAGCATGTAACAATGATCGGATTAAATATTCGATTTGTATTCACAGGACAGGGTTTGGGAAATGGATCGCTCTCCCCACAGTTGTTCTCAGGCTTTTTTTCCCAAACAATTTTTCTGGTAAGCAATTTTTATAACATGAGAACAATATAAATGCCGATATTAATAATCTTTTAAAGTTCATATAGTGATGCTAATAGAGCACTTTGAGATATAAATAGTTTCAATAAGTGAAGTAACCTAAAAAAAAAAAAAATTTGTAAGAATATGCACTATATTTCAAATAACTTATGAGGATAACCATTTCTTGAACAGTACAGACTCGAATAAGCCTCATTCATTATGTTAATTTTTTGGTTTTGATTTCACCACAAAAGCTGATTTGAATCTTAAAGCTAAAATCGTGGACGCTAAATCCAAAGAGCTAAATCCTATACATGACTGTGAGGTTTAACCAAATTTTATGAAGAGATTGATAACATACAAAACACCAAACATAATTAGTTAAACCGAAACTGAACCCAGCTAATTAATAATCTTACAATAATGAACAACTTGGTTCAGTTTCGGTTTAACTATTTCGGTTTGATGTTTTTGCTAAAGGTTTTTTTTCTCAACCCTAAAGAGTTGCTTACATACAAGTTATAAATACTTGTAGAATCGCTAGAGATCTCGGGTTCAACGATTCTTCTTATTGTGGTTACACCGAGAGACTTAGTGGATGGACTCAGAGACGACCTGAGATATACGGGAGGTAATGTGTGCCTTGCCACGAGCTGTTTCCTTCTCGATAAACACACTAAAGCTTGTGGTGGTTTTAAAAACTCATTCACTCAAAAGGACAAAATCACTTACACCATCTGTCTTTACATACTCTTTGTCTACCCTATTTTGTCCTTATTTGCTTCCCTATTCTACTAAAACCCAACGATCTTGTTGATAACTGTGATTGGTGGTCTTATAAGGTGGCGAAAAGGATCTTGTGTCTTGTTTTTGGTCAGCCATGAATTAAAATAACAAATTTTTGAACTTTTTATTTTAAGGGATTTCAAAGATTATTTTTCAGTGTTTAGGTTTGACTATTTTTGTGCGTTCAGCAAAAATAACATAGACTATGAATGGTAATATGCGGAACAACTGCAGGAGAAATACGGTACGGTTCAAATAGTAATAAAAACGAATAAATATATATGTATATATATATATATACATTTTAGAAATATATATAAGCATATATATATATATATATATATATATATGCGGTGCAGTGTGAAATTGTAAATGTTTTGTCTAAGGGTGGGCACAAAATCCTAACCAACCCCGAATGTAACAATTCAAATCAAAACCGAATTTTTAAATCAAAATACCAAACCGAAATTTTATAGCAAAATACCAAACCGAATTAACCAAGTTAAATAAATTCATGCGGTTTCCAACATAACATAAAACATGACTCATGCTCTGTTTTTGTTTGTTAGCTGTACCGCTCTGTTTCATCTATATTGTAAGTTAAGCAAATCAAAAACTGTCAAACTTAGGATGCATTTCATGTGAAAATGGTTTTTGTTGAATATCTATCACGAACTCGTGTTCAGCTTTTGAGCTAGAGAGATAATGAGAGAGTGAAAGATTCTTATTTCACATTAAAAGTAGAAACTATATAAGTATTGTCTATATACTATACAAGTGAATAAAATAGATTAACAACCGTTAAACAAACTTAACAGAATGCTAATCATATTTACAGTCTAATACAATCCCCTCAAGCCTGAATCATGTTTCATGAAGATCGATAAAAGCTTGAAATAGACATCTTGGACCAAAGTGAGTGAAACTGCGATGAGGCGAGCGGCTTTGTCAAGATCTCAGCGTGTTGATTCTAGGAGCTTACATGAAGAGTGTTGAGGAAACCATTCTTTACTTGATCTTGAACTCTTTGGCAGTCAACCTTCACGTATTTCGTTCTCTCGTGAAAACGAGATTAGATGCAATATATAAAGCTGCCTTGTTATCACAAAAAAAACTTGGTCGCATCGGCCATGGCCCTGTATTCAGCTTCACAACTGCTACGACTCACAACCTTTTGCTTCTTTGACTTCCATGAGATCAAGGAAGTCCCCAAGTAAACACAATCAACTGAAATAGAACGACGAGAATCCAGACAAGAGCCCTAATCTACATCTGCAAAGGCATTAAAGCATACATTCGTAGTAGCATAATAGAATAAGCCTTGCCCTGGATTTGATTTCAGGTATCTGATAACCCAATGTCCAGCAGCAAGATGAACATCAGTAAGTTTAGAGAGAAATTGACTTAGCTTATTCACAACATATGTGATATCTGGCCTGGTGATTGTTAAGTACAACAACTTGTCAATAAGCTCTCTATAAGGACTCAAATTGTCTAAAGGTGTGCCAGTTTCCATGCTCAAATTAATTGTTGGATCCTTAGGCATTGCACATGGTTTAGCAGCTAATAAACATGTTTCCTCCAGCAAATCTAAAGCATACTTCCTTTGACAGATTGATATTCCCTTTGAAGATCTAGCAATTTCCAAGCCAATATAATATCTCAAAGGATCCATGTCTTTAATTTTGAATGCCTTTTGTAAAACATGCTTTACACATTCCAAGACATTGTCGTCAATACCAGCAATGACAATATCGTCCACATACACCAGAAGTCCTATAAAAGCAATACCTTTCACTTTCACAAACAAGGTATTCTCTGCCCCTGATTGTATGAAACCATCATTAAGTAAAACACAAGAAAAACTATGATACCATTGATGTGATGCTTGTTTAAGTCCATACAAAGACTTATAAAGCTCAACTCCTGGTGCACTCGGTTGTAGGCAAACTCCACAAATGGTAAGCATTCCAGCCAGTTGTTCATGATACGCCTAATGGTTGCTCTAAACAGTTGGGAGAAAGTGCGGTTGACAACTTCCGTTTTACCATCCGTTTGTGGGTGACAAGTAGTAGAGTATAAAAGCTTAGTTCCCATCGTCTTCCATAGGGTCTTCCAGAAGTGGCTAAGGAATTTTGTGTCTCGGTCTGATACAATGGTTCTTGGTAGCCCATGTAGATGCACCACCTCTTTAAAAAAAGATTGGCTATTTGTGTTGCATCATTGGTTTTTGCACAAGGGATGAAGTGGGCCATCTTTGAGAACCTGTCCACTACAACAAAAATAGAATCCTTATGTTGTATTAGTGGTAAGCCTAAAACAAAATCCATTGATACATCTACCCATGGCTTTGTTGGAATTGGCAACGGCATGTATAGTCCATGTGGGTGCACCCTGGATTTTGCTTTCAAGCATACAATGTACCTAGCAAAATGTTTTTCAACATCCTTCTTTAAGTGGGGCTAGAAGAAATGGTCCTTGATGATGGCTAGTGTTTTGTCTACACCAAAATAGCCCATGAGACCTACACCGTGAGCCTCTCGGATGATCAAATCTTTTAAGGACCCTTGAAGTATGCACAACCTTCTCTCCCGGAATAAAAATCTTTCATGAATATAGTACACTCCGAACTGTACCTTACCACAATCCTTGAAGCATTCCTTGAAATCTGGATCCTCTCCGTATAAATCCTTAATATGTTCGAACCCAAGGACCCTTGCTTCCAAAGTTGCAATGAGGGTATATCGCTGTGACAAAGCATCTGCTACTAAGTTCTCCTTTCCCTTCTTGTATTTGATAATATTAGGGAAAGTTTCAATAAACTCTAGCCACCTAGTATGTGTCTTTTTGAGTGTGGTTTGTCCTCAGAGATGTTTGAGAGTTTCATGATCAGTGTGGATCACAAAATCTTTGGACAAAAGATAATGATGCCAAGTTTCCATTGCTCGCACTAAGGCGTATAACTCCTTGTCATAGGTTGAATAGTTGAGGGTGGCTCCACAGAGTTTCTCACTGAAATAAGCCACTGGTTTGCCGACTTGTGTTAGCACAGCCTCAATCCCAATGCCGCATGCATCACATTCTACTTTGAAGGTCTTGTTGAAATTTGGTTAGACCAAGACTGGTGCATTGCTGAAGCTATCCTTTAGATCCTGAAAATCTTTTTGTTGAGCTTCTCCTCACTTAAAATCCACATTCTTCTTTACCACGGCTGTGAGTCGTGACGCCTTGCTACTGAAGTCTCTTACAAACCGGCGGTAGAAGCTAGTTAGGCCATAAAAACTCCTCACTTGGCTGATGTTGGTTGGTGTTGGTCAGTCTTGTATGGCCTTAATCTTCTCATTATCAACATGTAATTCCTGCGAGCTTACAACAAAACCTAAGATAACTATCTCAATAGTACAAAATTTACATTTCTTGGGATTATCATAAAGTCCTTCTTTACAAAGTGTTTTAAGAACTTGCTCAAGATATGTTACATGGTCAAATAAACATTTGTTGTATACTAAAATGTCATCAAAGTAAACCACAACAAACTTCTTGATGTATGCTCTAAGAACTTTGTTCATTAGACGCATAAAGGTACTTGAAGCGTTCGTGAGACCAAATGGCATAACCATCCATTCATATAGCCCTTGCTTGGTCTTGAAGGCAGTCTTCCACTCATCTCCTTCCTTCATTATCACCTGATGGTACCCACTCTTCAAGTCCACCTTTGAGAATATTGTAACTCCACTCAACTCGTCCAGCATGTCATCAAGCCTCAGGATTGGTTGTCTATATTTGATGGTGATGTTCTTAATGGCCCTACAGTCGACACACATCCTCCATGTCCCATCCTTCATTGGCACCAAGAGAATTGGCACAACACATGGGCTAAACTTTCCCTCACGTATCCCTTTGCTAGCAATTACCGAACTTGTTTCTCTAATTCTCTTGCTTTTTTTTGATTCATCCTATAAGCAGCTCGGTTTGGAAGAGCAGCTCCTGGAACCAAGTCTATTTGGTGTTCAATCCCTCGGATAGGAGCCAGCCCATTTGGTATCTCCTTAGAGAAGACATCCTTCTATCGTTCAAGTAGAGAGGTGATCTCCACTGGTATGTCATCAGTACCTATTCCGGCACATAAAACTTCAATAAAGATCATTAGTAGTAAGGTGGAGTTAGATGAGGCAGCCCTTTTAACATCACCATGAGTAATAAGAAAATTGGATTTAGCACTAGTTTCTTTTTCTTTTGACATTTTTGCACTTCATGCACTTGTGAAGGTGTGAGTGGTGCTAAATTATATTTCTTCTTATTATGCACAAAAGAGTAAAGGTTGGTTCGACCATTGTGAGTGGTTTTCCGATCAAACTGCCATGACCTACCAAGCAATAGATGTCCAGCTTTCATAGGGGCTATATCACACGTGACCTGATCTTGGTAATGGCCCACATTAAAGGGGATAATTCCTTGATCACTGATCTTAAATTCTGCCTTATCATTGAGCCACCTTAGTCTATAAGGACGAGGGTGTTTTCTTCTCTCAAGGCCTAACTTATCAAACATATAGGAGCTTGCAACGTTGGTGCAAGATCCCCCATCAATTATAAGGTTACATATCTTCCCCATGATGGTACAATGTGTGTGAAATATGTTTTCACATTGGGCAGTCTCCTCTGATTCTACAAGCACGCTGAGCACTCATTGAATGATGAGGGACTCCCCCATATCAGGATACTCGACATACTCTTCTCCTTCAGTAGAAACTGCTTCCTCCTCATCTTGTGACTCAAAGTCTCCAGCTTCCGTGAGTATCATCACTAGGTTGTTAGGACACTCCCAAGATATATGACCCATGCCCCTACACTTGAAACAAGTAATGTCGCTAGAATGCTGAAATGTATTGTTCTTACCTGCCTCACCTCGTGTATCTTTGTTGGACTCATACAGTTTACCTTTGAATCTATACTCGATCTCCACAGCTTTGCCTTTTTTATAAGGCTTGTGGCTATTTTTGTTAGGAGCCCAAGCAGAAGGAGTCCTGGTCCGGTTGCTAATGTTCTTTCGTTTGACATGTTTCTCAGCCTGAATGGCAAGATGGAGCATATCTTTGATGTTCATGGTAAACCTTGATTTTCACCTTACGTCCAATTCTGTCTTGTAACCCATCCAAGAATTGCGCCATAAGAGTTTCTTATGATTCATCTAACTCCAATTCGCCTCTCAAATGCTCAAATTCTTCATAGTATTCTTCTACACTTTTGTTCCATTGGGTCAGCTTTCTGAATCTTCTTTGCATGTCTCGGTGGTAATGTGGAGGCACATATCTCCTCTTCGTCTGGTCCTTCATATCTACCCAAGAGTCAATCTGCCTTTGATGGTTTCTTCTTCTCTATGTGGATTCCCTATCCCACCACGTTAGTGCATACTCGGTGAGTTGAGCCACTGCTAATGCTACCTTATTAGGACCAGGATACTCATAGTACTCGAAGATATGGTCCATCCTCCTCTCTCAATCCAGGTAGGCATCATGATCAACCTCGCCAGCAAAACAAGGTGCATTAATCTTCAAATCATGATAGTTAGGACGAGCTGGGAGCGGTGGTTCTTCAAATTCATCCTCTACATAGCCTCTATTTTCCTCTTCATATTATGTATATCCCTCTTTGGTCCCCTTTTTGAGGCTCAAAAAGATCTGGATCATTGTCCATGATGTCAAGAGGTTGTTGTTGTCTTTGAACCGGTGGGGGTGGTGGTGGTGGAAGATTGGCAGTACCTCCTTGCTCTGGTGGTACCTATCCTAAGCGTACATGAGTCTGGTTTGGTTGAGGCATGGGTGGTCGTTGCTGCTATTGCTCCACACGTTGAAGCCTATCTCCTATAATTTGTAATTGTTCTTGTATCCCACGCATCATCTCCATAAGAGCAGCATTAGGGTCAGCTTGTTCTCCCATGGTTCCTTAAGACAAGTTTCAAACAAGGTATCAAATTCTTAACAAAATAACCGAATGAAATCAAAACCTAAATGAAATAAGAGCAAACTCTAGACTAACAGAAATTGTGCTAATTCTCTTTCTTTTTTTCTTTTTTTGAATTAAAACAGAACAATCTAAGCAATGCAACAATAGGAAAGGGATTTCTTATGAGTTTTCATATTTTTTAACGAATAAAATAGCACGAACAGAGAAGTTCTAACAACCTAACAAAGCAAATGCAACAATTTTAATGGGGTTTTTTATGAGTTTATGACTAATGAAACAATAAAACAGAACAAGCAAAGCGATTTTTATGGGTTTTACGGTTTATAAATAAAGAAATAACTAGAACAGAAAAATCGACAAGCTTAGAGATGAAACAATACAACCTAGTGATATGAACTTTAGCTCTGCCACCAAACTGATACAAGCACTAAAGGAGAGTCTCATTTCTGGCGTGTACAAGCTATGGAGGAGAGGCGAGGATGGAACTGATGAGCGAGAATCTCAGGCCAAGGGAACCGGAGGCAAGGGGATGATGATGGATCGATGTGAACCACACAAGAGGTGAAATTCTTGTGATAAATCACGAGCTCGTCGAGGTGGAGGTACTTGTCTCAACACATCGAAGAACAAGCAAGATCAGCTGAGAGCTTTTGCGAAATATGAGTTGTGATTTTTATTAGGTTAAAGCGAGTCTTGCAACGAAAAGAGAAAATAGCCTTTTATAGGCTTGGTTACAACGTTCTAAAACTAGCAAAAAGGAAAGAAACACTCAAGCAAATAAAAGCAAAGAGTCGTTGGCTCATAAAAGGAAAACCGGATCAAAATAAGCAAAAAAAAGGAAAAACTTGAGTCATTCCGCGTTTGGCTTAATGGTGCGAGTATCTTCTGATGTTTGATCATGTTTTGAAAACCTCTAGATGGTCCAGAGTCTTCAGTCCTCAGGTGTTTGTCCAGCCTCGCAAAGAGTGAATAAGTAAACTTTCCTTATTTCGTGAAGTAAGTTCCATACGTAGGATTGATCAGTTGGGTCGATGTGTGTGGACTCCAAATGGATGGTGTGTGTTGTCAAGGCCTTGTCCAGCATGATCACATCACGGACAGTCGTCTCCCCTTCGCCAGCAATGTGATCCTCAAGAACAGTTGTCTCTCCTTCGTTCTTGGTGTATTCGGACTTAGCTTGACAACTAAGGAACCTAGGATCCATTGGAGTATGTTCTTCTCTAGTCATGGGTCTGATTGGTATGTAGGGTAAGTGAGTTTCCTCTAGTTTTGGTATTTGCTGGTTGGTTCGGTTTGGATGTCCTCATCACACAGGAGAGAAGGTATCAATATAATCAACTCCAGGATGTTGAGTGAATCCTTTTGCAACCAGCATGCACTTATGCTTATCAATTGAACCATCAGGATTATGCTTCAGCTTAAAAACCCCATTAACAACCAACCAAATTCTTCCCTAGTGGCAATGGAACAACAGAAATACTTCCTTTTCCTCTAGAGAACCAAGTTCATCATTCATACCTTATGTTCATTGAGGTGACTCCATGGCTTGTGCAAAAGATCTTGGTTCTGTGTCAGAACTTACAAAGAGGATAAAAGACTGATATGGAAGAGAAAAATGATCATAAGATACAACTAACAAAAAAAAAAAATCTACAGACTTTAAACAGTTATAAACTTTTCAATGAGTATAAATTATGCATAGAAAATTGAAATACAAATAAAAATTTCTAAACTATCAATCAAAATGACACCGATAGAATATAAAAAACTAGGAGATGAGGTTTCACGCGTTGCATGAGTTTATACAAATATAGTAAATTATACAACACTATATACTTAAATATATATATCAAAATGATTGATCTATGTAGTTGTCGTTTGCACATTCCGCATAAGAACAATTTGATATTAAATTTACAAAATATTTCATGTTTTTATTTTCTCCCTACACTAAAGTAAATAATGATAGTTACATTATTATTCAATTATTTAACAATAATATAGTTTAATTCTTTTTGTATCTTGTGATCGTCTTCCAATAAGATATTCTATCAATATTTTACAAAGTTATTACAACTTATTATATATTTCAAAACTAACTAACATTTCTATAAAAAAAAATGTATTTGATGAAATTGTGATGATGAAAATAAATATGGATAAATAAATATTTTTTTATTCTAAATTTAGGTTAAATCATTTAAAGAAAAATTGAGAGACTCATATGAACCGTCTAAGAAGTCCTACCTTGATTTTCACATTACATTGAAAACATAAGATAGAAAAATATAAATTCTACAATGTAATAACATGTCCAATGTCAACAATAATGATAGTTTAGTATTGCTGCATTAGTATCAACGCCACTAACAAATATGGTTCAAAGATACTTAGTTAATGAAATTAGGTAAGACATAACAATAAAAAGAACTCTAATTGGTGAGGACTAAACATCATTCAGTTTAGACAAGTTGAAATATATATATTACATTAAAGAAGTGGTTTTACATTCGTCATTGAATTTATGCTCCCAACTACATCACTTATATATAAGAAAAACTTTTCTTTTATATATAAGACTGTGATGTCATTTAAATTGGTCTAGTTATATTTGTTTTGTTGATATATAGTTATATTTAGTTAATAAAATTAAATAAAACATACCAAAAAATTCTAATTTTTAGGAAGTAAACATTAGTTAATTTAGACAAACTAATATATATATATTACATTAAAGAAGTGATTTTACGTTTATCATTGATTCTATGTTCCCAACTACATCACTTATATAGAAGAGAAAATCAAATTGAAAAAGGAAAAAATAAACTCATATATATGTATATATATAGCACTATAAAGAAGTGATTTTACATTCGTGAGGTGCTTTATGCTCCAACTAAATCACTTATATAGAAGAAAAAATAAACATTAAAATGAATAAATTGAAATTTGGATTGTAATAGTGATCTTACATTCGTTAGGAGTTATATGCTCACAACTACATCACTTATGTGAAAGAGAAAATCAACCTAAAAAGAAAAACAAATTGAAATTTGTCTAATTAGTTCATTAGTCGTTGCAAATTGTATTAATGAGTTAAGTTATGATCAATTAAAAGAAATTATAATCTTCGTATATATTTTTTTATTGAGAATAGCAAATTGTATAATAGAAGAATATTGAAAAGATACATGTTAAAATGCTATAGTCAATTATGATGTTTGATTTTCTTTCAAATGTGTTAATAAATTAAGTTATTGTCAAATTGTATTAATTAATTTTAAATGTGCAATTAAGAAAAATTATGATTTTTATATATTTTTATTTTAGGAATGAGAATATCAAAAGGTAAAATGGATAAATAGTAAAAATGAAAAATGACACGTGTTAGCGTGTGCTTAAACGAACTTTATTATATAAAATGTGTTCCATTTATATTATTTTGTTTTATTTTCAAAGTATTCCATTTTCTTGCAAAATTTCAAGTAAAATAGTTGTTATTTCCATATATAGAGAGCAAAATTTTATAATAATATTTACACTTTCGATTCCCAAATTAAGAGCTTTGACGGATCTCATCCTTGCTCACACGTGAATCGAACCAGAGATTTGAATATTTGATTTACACTTATCATAGATTTGAGTATTTGATTTACACTTATCATTTTATAGAACATCGGAAAAAATGAAAATTTAATGTAAACTTAGACAGTCTTATGATCTTTAATTTACAGAAAACATCAGTTAATTAGTCAAAAAGGCAACGATCAGTTCAATATTAATAACCTTTTACTTTTCTCAGAAAAGTTATTTATGCCTTTTGGGGGGTGTAAGATTAATGTGTTGTCCATGAAGCTTTTACAACAGCATAGTGCATGAGACGTTCTGATGCAAAAATTTACACATAAACCATAAAAATATTGAAGTTTTGCAAACCGAATATAATTTGGCGGAATTGCTAAAACTATACCCCAAATTGAGTTTGAATGCAAAACTAGACCCCAAATTGAAA
>SMJT01000230.1:1319-23065 GCA_004349715.1 Crucihimalaya himalaica | reverse complement strand
AGACGTCAACAAAACATCCATGACGCCATCTCGAAAGAGAAGACACACGCAGTTCGACAATATTGTGCAAGATGGATTTATCAGACAAGCATCCCATTCAACGCCATTGATAATGAGTCGTTCAGGTTGTTCTGTGAAGCATTGGGTAAGTTTGGGCCTGGTTGGATGCCTCCAAGCCAATACCAGCTGAGAGAACCATTGCTCAGCGAAGAATGCCAAAAGACCAAGGAAAAGTTGAAGAGTCTAGTAGCGGAATGGGAAAAAAAAGGTTGCTCGGTCATGACAGATTCCTGGACTGACCAGAAGAAGAGAGGCATCATGAACTTGTGTGTCAACTCTAGAAGTGGCACATGCTTTCTGTCTTCTAAAGACGCGTCTAAGGATGCTCACACGGGTGAGTATATCTTCAAGTACATTGACGAGTGTATTGAAGAGATTGGGGCAGAAATGATTGTGCAGGTTGTGACTGATAATGCGACGAATAATGTCTCTGCTGCAAGGCTGTTGAAAAAGAAGAGACCGAGGATATTTTGGACGGGATGTGCAGCTCACACTCTAGACTTGATGCTTGAAGGTATCTCAAAGCTTCCTGGTTTTGCTAGAGTAATTGATCAAGCAAAGAATCTCACTATCTTTGTTTATGCTCATCACACGACACTTGCCATGATGAGAGCACATACAAATAGAGACATTGTAAGACCAGGAGCAACCAGGTTTGCTACTTGTTTCTTGACTCTTAATAGTCTTTATGAGAAGAAAGCACATCTGAAGACAATGTTTACAAGCGATGAGTGGCATGAGTGCAGACATTCTAAATGTGTGAAGGGGAAGACATCGTTTGACACTGTTATGAGCTTTGGATTCTGGAATCAAGTTATGATGGTTTTGAAAGTCTTTAGTCCATTGGTGAAGGTTCTAAGGCTGGCTGATGGAGAGAAGATACCATCTCTTGGATTTATATATGGTGAGATTCTAGCAGCTAAGGATGCAATCAAAGAAGCTACAAATAATTTGGAGAGGAACTATGCTCCTATCTTTCAAATTATTGATGAGAAAAGGAAGGGAAGATTGGATGTTCCTCTGCATATGGCTGCATACTTCCTCAATCCATACTACTTCTACAAAGACAATAATATCCAATATGATTTGGAGATCATGGAAGGCTTCATATCTTGTGTAGAAACTTTCTTCCATGGAGACTTTGATAAGCAAAGTGAAGTTGTGAACAACGAAGTTAATCTCTACAAGAACCGACTTGGTTCTTTTGGTAGAGCATTAGCAATAAAAGGCTGTGAAACGAAGGAGAACTTTGATCCAGGTTTGTCTTTCCTTTTTACTTCATTCGTCAAGTTCTGTCTTTCATTTAACAGGTTTTAGTTTCACAGGTTGTCTTTTTAAGATTTTTTATTTGCTGAATCTTAGGGTATTGGTGGTCAATGTATGGATGTGGTGCACCAATTCTACAAAGGTTAGCGACAAGAATCCTCGAGTTAACTTCAAGCTCTTCGGGATGTGAAAGAAATTGGAGTACCTTTGAAGCGGTAAGAAACTTGGTTTAGATTTACGAAGATCAAAACTGTGTAAATCATAAATAACAAAACGTGATCAGTTTGTCTTATATTAATAAGCAATTGCTTCTAATCACATTTTCATATAAGACCATGTTGTGTGAGGCTTTTTCTGATCACGTTCTATACAAAAACAAAATCTCACGTTCTATAATATTTTCTGATCACATCTTTTAATTTATTATTCTGATCTTGGTTTAAGAAACTTTATTTATGATTCTGATTTTGTATACATATCTAATGTTTTATTGTAGATCCACACAAAGAAACGAAATAGACTAGGTGTTAATCGCTTAAACAATCTAGTCTATGTCCAGTTTAATGCAAGGCTCTTCAACAAGCAGAAAAGGATAAGAGAGAGTAATGTGGATGTGATATTTGATGATGGCAATGAAGATACAGTTGAAGATTGGCTAGTGGGTCAAGACTTTGGTGAAGGGACTCCAAGGATAAGAGATCTATACGATGATGATTTTGAATCTGATGAAGAAGAGTTTCTTGACATGGAGTTTGAGGCGGATGACACGGAGTTTGATGGTGTGTTCCGTGAGACACCATGTGCTTAGTAAGGTGAGTTCTTGTCTTTGTCCTTTTTAATTTATTGTCTCTCTTTCGTGACACCATCTCTCTGTTGCATACACCTTTCAATATTTTTGTCTAGGAGGAAATTGCTAACACATCTACATGACCAATCACTNCCGCCCGACTAGCGCCTAGCGAGTATTTGAACAAGGGTTTTAGATTGGTTTAAATTTGATTTTAAAATTAAAGTTTAATTATATAGTCGTATTATATTAAAAAAAAAATTTTGAGGATGCCCTAAGACATAGCTGCAAATGTCTACATAAGATTGGTGAGCATCATGTTGAACGCAAAGTTTTAGAAGAGCCATCAATGAGCGTACAGTCAAAAGTTTATTTTTTTGGTCACTAATTAACCAAAATCAGCACTGTTTATAATAATTCACCTGTGATTCACTTAATTTTGATACTAAAACGTGTTACAAATTATCAAACAACCTCCACTTCTATATTGCGACCAATCGTGAGTTGATCGTTGAGACCCATTTTTATAGATTTAAAATCTTAAGTTCAAAGTTCAAACCCGCTTCATAGTGAACGGACGTTGGGTTCGACGGATTCTGATCCACAAGTTTGGTGGGATTAAGCCAAGCCAAAGGGTATAAACCATCTTGATATCATCAAGATGTCACCGTCACAATCGGCACTAGCATGATAAGAAATAGAGAAAAAAGAAAGAGAAAAAAAAGTTGATTTCTAGTTTCTACAGTTGATTACCAATTATCAATTATCAATAACTAGGATATTCCCATCAAATATAGATATGATATGACCACTAATTATTCAAATCAATTGGATAATTCCAATAATATATTATATCAAGATATATATACAGATATGAATAAAAAAGACCACCTCACATGACTACTACCGTTTTCCTGACCCGACCACCTCACATTTTCTTACAATGTTAGTCAAATCTCTACCAACTTCGTTAGCATCGCTAAAAACTTTTACCCACGTTTGTTTTAGAATTTATATTCATAAGCAAAAATTTGATGTGGGTATATGTATAGGATCGGCGTTCAATTTTTTTATTTTATTTTATCATTTTTTTTCGTTTTACTTTCTTTCGTATTTTATACAAACTAAAACAATATAAACCATCTATAGTTCGATTTTGTTTAAGTTCTATTCGATTTGAGTTTGATTTTATTTGTTTTGGTTTCGGTTTGTTTACAACTGAATATATAAAACAAGTAGTAATTTATTTGATAATATAATTAAAATAGAAATTTTGATTTGCTCAGTTTGGTTACGCAAAAAAAGAAAAACAGTTTTCATTTGGTTTTAGTATTTTGGATTTTAAAATAATGGAACCAAATAGTTTATATGTTTATTTTGGTTTTTGATTTTGATTTAACTATTCGAGTTTGGTTTTTACGATTGCAGTTTTTCTACTTACCCCTTAAAACTTTTTTTTAGCTTATAAAACAATATTAAGCGATTTAACCGTGCCGCCAAAAAAAAGTGACTTGAGTCATTTGACCGCAATAATTAAAATATTAATTCAAGCAAAGCCCTAACGAAACCTTAAAGTTTAAGGTTTACACTACATAAAACAAAGAAGAAGAAAAACTTAAATTAACCAAACTTAAGATGGCGGGTCAACTCGACTATCTCCTTGTCGCATTGTGACAACAGTGACTGAATTTTTTGTGATATTTGTATTCATGTTGGTCTCTCTAAATTGTTTTCACAAAATCCAGGTAAATATTAGAGTATCACTGATAATGAGTTTATTTGACCCTTGAAGGTGATTAGTTCACATCCTGATCGTGTTCGTGTATACGTGTTTATCTCTGTTATATATGTCTGTGTTCTTTCTAATATATCTTTTCATCAAACTTTTGAAGTTTACTACATCTCTTTACAAAAGACCACTTTTTCCAACAATATTGAGAAATTAAATAAAGTCTCTGACATCTTACTTTACTAGTACATTATTTCTTCCGGTCAAAGTAAGATGTCTAGAGGAAAAACAACAGTGGCGGGCGCACGCCGCTGAGTCGCGCGCACTAAGACTGAATTATAATACGTAAGTTAGCCCTAAATTTTGAATTATCGCAAACCATACTCTACATATAATATAAATTATATCTGGATAATTATGATATGAATATTCTTCGTCACCTCGATCCAAAAATATATATATATATATTATAACTATATCATATCAGCCATGAAATTTTTCCTCTACGAATATAATTATTTAATCTAAATAAAAACAGTATAGGTTTACAATTGATGATTATAGACTTACAAAAAAAACATAAAATATAATACATAATTAGAATTAGAATTTAGTTCATCCACTTAACCAAAACTGTGAAACTAATAAAGTTAGATGAAGCAACAACGATTTTCGATTGTTATTCCCGAATTTGAGTAGCAGCCATGTTTGAGTAGTCGTAACGAGGCCGTTGTTATTAATACTAGCTAGTAAGGAACAAGTACGTAGTAGTACGTCGTGGGTTCACGTTGTTTCTTGTTAATTTCCTTATCGAGTGTTTTTACTAACTTTTTCTCTACTGTGGACTTTTTAGTAAAACAAGGTGGGTACATTTGCCCTATATCTCAATTAATGCAGAATTTCCAAGAGTCAAATTTCAAAATATGCACTCTTATTTTATTATAAATCAATCATATATATACCCCTAACATTACACATAGACCATCAACCATTTTCACTTGAACCTTTGTGAGAGCTTACAAAAACCAACCCAAAAAAGGAAATAAAAATGGATTACGTTTTGATTGTATTGCCACTTGTATTGTTTTTGTTAGCTTACAAATTCTTATTATCATCCAAAAACGGGCGTTTCAAACTCCCACCAGGACCAACTCCGTTTCCTATCGTCGGCCATCTCCACCTCGTGAAACCGCCGGTCCACCGTCTTTTCCGCCGCTTCGCAGAAAAATACGGCGAAATCTTCTCCCTCCGTTATGGCTCTCGCCAAGTCGTAGTGATCTCTTCTTTGCCTCTTGTAAAAGAATGTTTCACGGGTCAAAACGACGTCATTTTGACAAACCGACCGCATTTTCTAACCGCAAAATACGTCGCCTTTGATTATACTACGATCGGAACCGCCGGTTACGGTGACCATTGGCGTAATCTCCGCCGTATTTGCTCTCTTGAGATCCTCTCCTCTAACCGTCTCACCGGATTCCTCTCCGTCCGTAAGGACGAGATTCGACGGTTGCTCACGAAACTCTCGCGTGACTATAACGGACGTGTCGTTGAGCTTGAACCTCTTCTTGCAGATTTGACGTTCAATAATATTGTTCGTATGGTCACAGGGAGACGCTACTACGGAGACCAGGTTCGTTTTAAGTCGCTTAATACGAACAAATTCACTACTCTTTCTACTGTTCTAAGTATTATTATAATTCCCGGTTTTAATAAAAATATTATAATAATAGTCCAAATTACTCTATCTAATTTGCTTTTATATCATTATATAGTTTTGATTATTATAGTCCACTTTGGTTTTGCTAACCTGACAAACTATATACTATCTTCTTGTCATTTGAAAACATGCATGAATATTGGACTACAAGTTTCAGTTTAGGCATTTGTATATATATTGTAATAAATTAATCTAGTGGGAATTATTAGTCTAATTATATCTTAAATAATTATATCTTAATTATAGGTTCATAACAAGGATGAAGCGAATCTATTCAAGAAACTAGTGACGGAGATCAACGACAATAGCGGTGCGAGCCATCCCGGAGATTATCTACCGATTTTAAAAGTGTTCGGACACAATTACGAAAAGAAAGTGAAAGCACTCGGCGAAGCCATGGATGCTTTCTTGCAGCGACTACTCGATGACTGCCGAAGAGATGGAGAGAGCAACACAATGGTTAGTCATTTGCTGTCTTTACAACTAGACGAACCCAAGTATTACAGTGACATCATCATCAAAGGCCTCATGCTGGTACGTACTCTATATATATTTTGTTAATCAAATTCATTGTAAATGAAAACATAAAACTGAAAGAAGAAGGATGATTTGGTTTTACATTTATATTTACAAAAATATGTATATGTACGTATAGATGAATTAACGAATTGTGGATGATTTGAATGTATGTAGAGTATGATGCTTGCGGGAACGGATACTGCAGCAGTAACATTGGAATGGGCGATGGCAAATTTATTGAAAAATCCTGAGGTGTTGAAAAAGGCGAAAGCTGAGATAGACGAGAAGATTGGAGAAGAGCGTTTGATCGATGAACCGGACATCGTGAATCTCCCTTATCTCCAAAACATTGTTTCCGAGACCTTTCGGTTGTGTCCAGCCGCACCACTTCTTGTTCCACGTTCTCCTTCCGAAGATCTCAAGATTGGCGGATACGACATACCACGTGGCACGATCGTGCTGGTAAACGCTTGGGCCATCCATAGAGATCCGAAACTCTGGGATGAGCCCGAGAGGTTTATGCCAGAGCGGTTTGAAGACCAAGCTGCCGCAAACAGTAGCAAGTTGATGGTGTTTGGGAACGGACGAAGGACGTGTCCTGGTGCCACTTTAGGACAGAGGATGGTGACTTTGGCTTTAGGTTCCTTGATTCAATGTTTTGACTGGGAAAAAGTCAACGGTGAAGATATTGATATGGCCGAGAATCCTGGAATGGCTATGCGTAAGCTCGTGCCGTTACGAGCCGTTTGCCATCATCGTCCCATTATGACTAATCTCTTGGCTTAAAAATCACACTCGCTTCACCCTTTTTGAATATTACCGGCTCAATTAGCATCTTTTTAAGATTTTTTTTTTAGATTATACATGATTTTTTAAAAAGTTTGGAAAATTAAAATAATATGAAGAAATGTAAAACTCGGTGAAGAATGTTGTATATCAGGTTCGAATCATGATAGCTTCGATACTTGTATTGTATTGAATGTAATGGATTATGGATACATAATAAAGAGTTGTACATAGCTATCTATGTATTCAAAAAAGACATGAAAGAGAACACATGTAAAAAATGCTTTCCTTATAATGGCCGATGCACGTCTTCTATAATCTCAAAACATTTAAACAATATAATTCGACAAAGAAATACTATATAATAAGAGAATAAAACAACCTAAACTAATAATAATCATTTAAGATTTTCAAAGATAGAATTTTATCATCAAACTAATTCAAGCTTTTTTATCTTTATAAATTCCCTATGTAAAAAATTAATATGTCTTGATTTTAAAACGAAATGTTATAATATTTATTTGTTGCTTTTTTTTTTAGTTAAACAGAATGATCTTATATTAAGAAATCAGAGCCTCTGAAGCAAATAAAAACATAAACCACCATTACCGAAGAAGCAGAGGTTTTTAAAAACCACCTTGGCTTCTTCTGCAGATTATCACTTCCTTCCCACGCTTAACTCAAAGCTAAGACGAACCCAAAATCAATACTTGCCTTCGTCTTCAATTTGGATTTATAACCGACGATTCTGGTTCGAGGCTTTGAAGCAGTGAGAGCAAAATCGGAAGAAGCAGCGAACAGCCTTCAGGTTTAATATCTCCTCAACAGCTTTAGTATCTGTTGATTCGAATTCGTTTCACTAGAAAAGATAGAAGTTAGCGAATTGCAATTTATCTTCTTTGATAAGATCCGCCCTCTCCCCCCCCCCCCCCCACACACTCGTGATATGTGATACAAAAGATTTACATTCTTACTTCTTTTTATCTGGGTTTTTGTTTGATTGGCGAAATTTAGAATCTTTATGCGTTTATTCTAAGTTTGAATATGTTTCTGGAAACCACATGAGTGTTTTTGCATAGGGGTGCTTAGATCAGTGGAGGTTTATTTTTAGCGCGCCCCATGTTGTTCGATGAAATGCCTGAAAGAAAATATATACGTTTATATATAACTCTGAAGGATTGATGGGTTCACTTACTTATATTGATGAAATTGATCTTTGCATTGGCTTTCGTAACCGGAGGAAATCTACTCAAAATGCAAAGATCTCCTTATTAGGGATTTAAGAATTGATTAGGTTATCTTCAATATGCTCATGTATTGGTTTGTTTTCACCTAATAAGCTATCAGGATGTTTTCTCGGGTCTGAATATATTTGGTTTGCTCAGATGGGAGATTCAACATTTCTTGATAGAATGCTTCTCCAGCTTCGCTCCACTTGCAAGTAATGAGTTTTGAGTTTGTTTCGTGATTTCTATAACTGCGACGTTGTAGAGACCAATCATGAAAAAGGGTTGATCTTTTCTGTTGAAATGAAGGTATTACAGCGGTTACCCTAAGGATCTCGGGCCATCGCGGGTTCTCCATTTTACATCAGAAAGAGAGTTTGTCCAACTCCTTCACCAGGGCTATCCCGTGGTTGTTGCATTCACCATAAGGTAAATTAACCTTCTCCAAAATCCTTCAAATTACCCTTCTTCATCGCTATGTTTCTAATTTATGTGCGTCTTCTTCTATTAAACAGAAGTAACTACACACAACATCTTGACCGGATGCTTGAGGAAGCTGCTGCTGAGTTCTATCCCAACATAAATTTATGCGGGTGAGTTGCTAAAGTATAAAAGAATACAAAAAGGAAACTTTCTAAACCATTAAGTGACTGTTATGTTTGGATTGTTTCAGGTTGAGTGCCCCAAGTATCCCGGATTCTGTATAACTCGTCAGAAAAGCGAATATCCTTTCATTGAAATATTCCATAGCCCACAACAAGTATAGTTCTAAATTCTTGTATTCCTAGTATCTAACCTGTTTAAACCACGTACGTTTCGTGTATCTCGTAGAATGAATATCCTTGTGATACAGGCAGGTAATGAAGGAAAGGTACATGATCCAAATATCACTCGGTATTCAGTGAAAGTTGTACCTGTAAGTTGAAGCATCACAAATGGTCTTTTACACATATTCATCTATTGCAGATTCTAGATATTGGCAACTTTTCTTGTTTGTTTCATTTGGAGTACAATTATGATATGAGTCCTTATGGATTCAGAGAATTTTTCAAGCGCCAGGGAGTTCGTACTTCGGATCCCGAATGATGCAATTTAAAGGCCGACATGATTCAAAAGGTTTTATGAGTATATGTATATCAGTGGCTTCTATGAGCTACCAATGACTGTTTCTAGAACTATTGTATTTCTAAATTTCCCTTTTGCCTTTTGAAAGAACGAAATAATATTTTTTTTTTCTTAATGTCTGAGAATGTTCCAAGTTCTTCAATTTGCTCCAATCAATTATCAGTTAATCACTAATCAGAGCTGTGTAAAATTAGAATGTTAAAGGGGATATGACTTCATACATTAAATAATAATATATTTCAAAATATGCTTTTCAAATTTCAAAACTTGTCTTGTTTATAGATTTTTTTTCCAAACTTAATTGTATATGTATATATAATAAATTATAAATATGATAAATTATAGTTGACTTCAAATTTCCATTTTACTTATTAAATTTAATAACAAAAAGTAAACATAAACATCTATATTTAAAACTGAAAACTAATATTTGCAGTTAAAAAAAAACTAAAAACAAAGATAATATTTATAGTTGATATCATGTTTGCAAGTCATTCATTGGTTGCACATGCAGATTTAAGTTATAAGAAAGGTACGTGGTTCAATACTTAAATGAGTTGGTTCAATACTTCAAAAATCAAATCTTCAATGCACGTCGGTGAATCAATACTTCAATCCACGTAACTGGTTTTTATTTTGATGTTGAGTCATTAAACCGGGGCTAAACGGTTTAATTGGTTCGCCGGTTTCGGCAGTTTGATGCGGTTTTTTAACCGTCTAATTATCCTTTGGTTTTGATGTCGATCCAACCTGGTGATACACCCGGTTCATGGTTTAATCCGGTTCGACCGCCAGTCCGGTCCGGTTAAAAAACATTGGATTTAACCCGCTTGATGCTGTTGTTCGCAGTGGTTAGAATAACCCACGAAACTGTTGTTTGCATCCAAAATTATAACATGTCGAATTTGTTTGATCTACGGATTCAATAGCCTAGATGACACCTGTTACAGATAGTAAATGATTATAGCTGGGAATGGGTGTTGTAAGCATTAACTTAGTTGGGATGATTATAGTTCTCTATCTTTTATTTGGTCAACTTTTACCATCTCTATCTTTCAATGCCATAAATGACATACGTAGGTGAAACATGTTCCTCAGGTCAATTATTTTATTCTTATTGTTAAAATATGAATGAATATATATATTCTCAACTTTCAATTCTATAGATATTCAAATAATAAAAATTTGTGTGTAAAATAACAATTTCATTATATAGCGACATATTAAAATATAGAATGTCAATAAAATAACCAAACAATCTAACTTTACATGTAAAAAATATCAATTTAGAAAAAGAAAACTGCATGGATCTTTGCGTACCATTTCCAAAAAATGCATGAATCTTTGCAGGCCGTTTCCCTAACAGTCTAAATTAACTCAGGCCATGATATGGTTGATAGATCACATTAATGATATATAGAAAATGCCAACGTTGCTATCTGCTTATTAGTTACTACTAGTACTTTACTACTTTGAGTCTTCGATCTAACCACCCTTGCTTTTTCCCCATACCACTCTTCACTTCTCGAAGAATTTGAATGTTATGTTCCCTTGACCTAATTGTTTTTTCATTTATTCTATTTTATAGTACAGTAAAATTTTCAGTGCTTGGGATTTTGTGGACATAAAAAAGATGGAAAAAAGTATGATTCAAATGATAATTCTGGAACGACGAAACAATATCAAATCAGGGATTTTTTATATATATATAAGAATGATATTCTTTTAACATTTTTTTTTTTTAAATTTTCAACACATGTATATTGGCTAAAAACTTCAGAACCACATTATGTGTCTTCATTCTGCTGACTATCAATCAGATTCAGATTCGGAGTTTTGATATCATGATTTTTATCCTATTACGAATATTTTAGTATCTATAGTTCTATATCTATATAACAATAAAATATGATTCTTCTACAAACCCGTCGTAATATTTTACTATTAAACTTTTTGGGTACAATGTCAGCGTATATGACTTCTACTCGAATTTTGGATTGTTATTTCTCATGCTACTGTTACGATAAAAATGAGATGATAAGTAATTTTTCCCAAAAAAATCGTAATAAATATTGTTTATTACTCCTTCTTTTTCTAAAAATTGATTTTGTAAGTTTTTTGTTTGTTTCAAAAATATTGATTTTTTAGGATCGTTAATTACAAAACTCATTAATAACAAACATAGAAAAAAAAGACCTAGTAATTATGTAAAATAGGAATCTACTTTCCATTATAAAAACCAATACATCTGGACGAAATCTCTTATGTGGTCATATATCAATAAATGGAATGTGAGTAATCAAGAAAAAAAAACTAATAATAGTTAAGATAAACATTTAATATTTTTCAATCTCTGTGAAAACTTTAAAAAATCAAATTAAAAAAAACAGAGGAATTATATACTAGGAGAGTTCTTACGTAAAAACAAATATGGTCAATTGTGTTTTGTTTGCTTTCTTTTAAAAATATCAATAAATTAAGTTATGATCAAATTGTATTAATTGATTATAAATAAGGCAATTGTCTAAAATATCATGGTTTTATGTTTTTGGGCCAAAAAATACCACATGGGCCAGCAATTTCCAATTTTAACATTTGTGAGAATCACAAATGACAAAAATTCCCCCTGACCTAATCTTCTCATCGTTCATCGTCTCTATCTGCCCAATCTCTCGCCGGTGTCGTCGCCTCCTCTGCCCAATCTCTCGCCGCCTCACCGGTGTCGTCGCCTCCTCTGCCCAATCTCTCGCCGCCTCGCCGGTGTCTTTGCCTCCTCTACCCAATCTCTCGCCGCCTCATGAGAAGAAGAAGAATTGCCGAGAAAAGGAAAAGCTAGCTTCTGAAATCTTCGAACCTTTCGCTTCTCATCTCAAATTCGCTAGAGATCAGATCTCTAAATGCGGTTACTCCATTTCCTTAGTCCTTCTCACTCTTCTTCTTGGTTACCGAATCCACTTTTTTCATCCTTGATTTCAGATCACTTCCTTCACATTTGGATATTTTAAAATATGCATTGCGTATGATTTATGATTGTGGGTGTGGCGACGAAGGAGAAATTGATTTTGTGATTAAAAGTTTTGTGTAGGAAGATCTGGTTATCCTCGCCACACTCTCTGTACGATGCCGCCGTTCCTTCAAATTGGTAAATTTAATTTCAGATTTTAATAATCCAGGATTTTATCGTGGTGGCTTTGGCTTTTTTATGTAGAGTTAGTTTGGGTATCATAGTTAACCGTGCTCCTCCTCACACAGTAAAAGCTACCAGTGGTGTTGGTTCTATCTTTAGCGGTATTGGCGCAAGCATAACTGATGGTATGTGCTTTATACTGATGTGTTAAGCATTTTTTGCGAGTTAAGTCAGTTTGGTTGGATTTGGTTTTTCTCATGATCTATTGTTTCTCACTTGGAACTAGGTATTGGTTTTGGTGCCGGGAATGCAGTTGCACACAGGGTATGTTTATGTGCCCTCGAACATAACACGAAACCGTTGATTGGTTTCGCTCTTTCCTCTATGAAAGGTACAAAGTTGCATTTGATTTGGTGCACTTTCTTTGATTTAGGAAAAATTTAGGAAGCATTGTTGAATATTTAGGGAAAAGATTCTTAAATTTTAGGAAGAAATATCTTTGAATTTAGGAAGGGTTTTATAATGTTTAGGAATACATTTTTGAATTTTAGGAAGGTCTTCCTATATATATCTTTGAATTTAAAAATACATACTTTGAATTTAAGAAAGGGTTTCATAATGTTTAGGATATCATTCTTGAATTTTAGGAATGCCTTCCTATATAAGGTATTTTTATGATTTGAAACCCAAGAACTTCTAATATAACTAAATAATCTAAGACTTTAATTTGAGTATACATTGAGGCAAAATCATTTGAAATCATTTGAGTATACATTAGTCACATATATTCAGTTACAAAAGTCACATATATTCACAATATATTAGGTAAACACATATCTAGGAAATCCTTCCTAATAATGTCTATTGAGCGGATATGCAGCCATAGGGAGTAAATACACAGAGGTCACTGAGCTATGGGGAGAAATGAGTCCATAGCTGCAGCTACTTCATGATAGGTTTGATCAAAGAGTTGCTCGATGCGGTGCTCTACACGTTTGTTAGAGGCGGGATTTTTCTCGCGGGCTAATGAAGTTGTGGAGATGATGGAGAAAAAGGATATTTTTGTTGATAAGTACAAGTATCGAATGCTCTTCTTGAAGTATCACAAGACTGCTTATAAAGGAAAAACTCCAAAAGTTCAGAGGGAGTCTCAGCTTAAGAAGAGAGAAGCTGGTTTAGGATTCAAGAAATGGCTCGGACTATTGATTATGAAGTAATCACCTTTTGTATACTAATGTCTAATAACTTACCTTCAATCTAGAGCTGCAGAGACCTATATAGAGGCAGCATAAACATTGATAAAGCTTTTGATTTATTTATCTTTTGTAAGATTTGGGTTTATATACATACACATTCAAATGCTTATTAGTTCAGGTTTCACGTAGCCAGTGGATTGGTTCGATCAATAACAAATGTGTTTTTATCCTGAAACTAGATAAAGTCATAAAAAGAATCCCAAGCCAACAACAAAAGTAAAAATATTCAGAGTTGTTGATCCAGAAATGAGTCTTTCTTAGCTGCACCACCATGAGTACCTCTAGAAAATAGGCTAGTAACAATGGAGCTTCCCCATGAGAGCCAACCTGTTGCTCCTCCTTGTTGCTTCTCAGCTTCAATCACACTCCTCACTTGCTCTTCCTCGACCATCTCTTCCCAATTTCTTCCTCATGAAATCTCGAACCGATTCAGCGCTTGGTTAACCATCTCTTGTGGAGGAAACTCCAATGGGTTCTGGTCCAAGTTCAGTTTCTCCAGCTTCTCTAGCCTGAAAAACGAGTCAGGCAAGACTCTGATCTGGTTTTGCTGAGATCTAGCTCCTTAGGTTAGCTAAATCAGAGATTGTGTCAGGAAGTTCGGTCAAGTCGCTGAAGTTGCTGCTCAAGTTCATGATTTCAGCTAAATCAGCTTCTCTAGCCTGAAAAACGAGTCAGGCAAGACTCTGATCTGGTTGTTGCTGAGATCTAGCTCCCTTAGGTTAGCTAAATCAGAGATTGTGTCAGGAAGTTCGGTCAAGTCGCTGAAGTTGCTGCTCAAGTTCATGATTTCAAGTCGCTGAAGTTGCTGCTCAAGTTCATGATTTCGAGGCTTGTGAGATGAAAAACTGAATCAGAGCGAGGATAGAGACGAAAGAGACGAAGACGAGATCGGAGTGAAATGGATCTGAGATCAGAACGATTAGGAGACAAAATCAGAGCATGGTTGAGGTGAGGTCGGAGCTATACGGAGTCGCCGGAAATGACGTCGGAGCAGAGACGATGGAGACGATGACGATTGAGAGATGATGACGATTGAGATGTAACAAGATCTAATTTTGGTGTTTATAACTAAAGGGTAATTGGTCTTTCTATTCATTAATGAATGTTATTTGTGGAAAATTAGGGAGTGTGTTGGTAGTTTAGGAAGATAAACTAGTTTCATGCTAATTGAGGGTATTTCTCTTATAAATATGTAATTAAAAAAATTTATTGTGTTTATATTTTCTTTTTAGTAATCAAATATCAAAAGGTATAATAGAAAAAATAGTAAAAAATAAGTCATAGGTATAATAGAGAAATAGTAAAAAATAAGTTATAGTGAAGAATGTCACATGCCTATTTTATCAAAAATCTTTTGTTATATAAAATAAAATATATCACACTTAAAAAAGTTATGTTACATTTGTCATTGACATTTTGGCTCTTAAATACATTACTTATAAAAGAAAAAAAATCAACTTTAATTAAATCTTTGAATCAGTTAGTGATATTTTTAATTAGTCATTAAAAAAAATAATGGGTGCAAAAATTCATTCAAATAGGTCTATTATATTGATGTGGTGAGTTATTGTTTTCGGTCAATTCATTAGTTATTTAAATTGTATTAATAAATTAAGTTTTGGTTAATTGTTGTTTGCTTTCTTTTAAACGTATTAACCTGTTGAATTATGGTCAAGTTGTATTATTAATTTTAAATTTGTAATTAAAAGAAAATTATGTTTTAATATATATTTTTAGAATAAAATATCAAAAGACACAATTAAAAATAGTAAGAAAACATGTCAAAAAATATTATGGTCAACTGTGTTTATCTGCTTTTCTTTTAAAAATATTAATGAATTAAATTATGGTCAAAACTGTATTAAATAGTTTTAAATATATCAAAAAAAAATTTTGTGTTCATAATTTTTTTTGGGGATAGAAATAATGAAAACATGTAAGAATAGAGAAATTTAATATAACAGTGAAAATCTCTATATATTAATATTGTTGAGACCGTAATATTTAGTTAATTTATAAAAATTATTAATTTATCGATACTAAATGAACCAAAGAAATGTTTTAATTATTAATGAGGTTATGTTGTATATATAAGATTACACACATTGAGCAAAAACTCCAATACGTTCCTTTCCTTGTAACCATCCTTATTAAAGATATTGGCTTGTTAGGTGAAATCTCTTTGGATATGTTGTTCTAATTGAATAGCATCATCCACTGGCCTAATTTTTAATATACCGTTTTAGGTTTCTTTTTTATTCACCATTGGGGTTCGATTTCCTCTTCTACTTGTTTGTGCTTTCCTACAATCTTTGTAAAACAACGTCAAAAGCCTACACAATCGCTTATCGTCACTCTTCTAGGACGTATGGTGTTTTCACATTTATTGATTCTTTATATATATATAAGTTCGTCTTCTTGGGTGTTTAACTTGTTTTTGTGTGCCAAAAGCAGAAGAAGAAATGAGAAGCAGGTTGTTTTGGCGAGCCTTTCTCGTTAGAAGATGAGAAAAGACTCTGAACAACACACCTCCCAATCTCATCCAACGGATCCTAAGCCCTCTTCAAAAACGTACGTGCCAGGATCCGATCTCTCTATATTTTCAGGTACGTAACGCTTGTGTGTTTATCTGTTTGTCATTTCAATGTACGTAATTAATGTATATTCAAGAATATTTGAAGATGTACTATGTTTAGGAGTATATACTGTTTTTAGGGTCTTAAATTTATACCACTCCACAAATTTTATCACCCCAAAGAAGGATAAGTACGGAGTTTATACTTATCAACGTCAAATACTCCCCTTTTTTTTTTGGTAAAGTTTGCACTTTAACTAAAAACAAGATACAAGAAATGAATTTAGCATCTTGGAAGTTAAAAAAAAGAAGAAGAATTTAGCATATTTCATGATGTAATTTTACTTTAGTTACCACTTATAAATAACATGCTTAAATTTATAATACTATTATTTCATCTCTCTAAACGTTTCTACACGAACCATATTGTGTTTTTTTTTTTATCATTAGATTTTAGTCTGAAAAGGCAAATATCTCAGCTTCCCTATACATAAATATTAAAACACATTGGTCTGACTTGATAAACAGTTTTCTATTCATAATTTTTATTTTTATTACTAAAGATAATTAAGTTTTCATTTTATTACTAAAGCTTCCACCACAAATGAACCTAACCGAGATTGCAGCTCCAATGCTATGGCGAAATAGTGTACAGCTTCGAATGGTCACGATCTACTCGGAGAATGTGGTCGTCGTGATCAACCAATCGAACGGCTCAAATCAGTCGTGACGTGGTAACATCTCAACTCTCCGGCCATTGATATTTGGCATGGCTCCTTATAATCCTGTCATCGGCGAAACTCACCACGTGTCAAATGGTCACATCAACGTTCTCGTTGAGCAGGCAAGTGTTTATTCTATATTAACTTTTTTTTTATTACTCAGTGTATTCTAAAATTATGAGTGATCGATGAAAGTTATTATAATTACTTTATGAATAATTTTTCAGATATCGCATCATCACCAGTGTCAGCTCTTCATGCAACTCACGAGAAAGAAAACATATGAGCGTAATGTTATGTCAATACTGTCACACCTAAATTTCGTGGTACGTGATAATAAACGAGAAATCTCAGTTTAAAATAGATCCACTTTAAAATTTAATTAAAGGTTAATAAGAGATGTAAATGTATTTTATATAAATAGATTATAAACCCACACCAAAAATAGACACTTCTCATTTTTTTCAAATTAAAGGTGCTTACTGTGGAGGTTGAGGTGAAGGGTAAAAGAGTTTGTGAAACTTGTAAATCACAAGAGACTTACGTAATGAACAAACCAAAACTACTGATGATATTTCCTGCCGACGTATGGGAGCTCATGGGGCCGGAAAAATCGTCCATAAAGTGCCCGGAGACGAGACTCGAAGCCGAATTGCAATTATGCACCGATTCCTTTCTCAGTATATTCACAGGAAACAACAAAAGAGCCATTAAAGGCAAGATCTTTGAATCTTCTCCTAGGAAACAGCTCTTAATGAGATCTTTGGACATTGGACGGTAACAAAAGAAAGAAGAATCCATCTTTAAAGTTTTAATGCAGTTGAACATAAAATACAGTAAGGTAATGTTTTCAGAACTGTTACCGGAAAAAGTACAGAGCTCGCGCAGCTTGGTAGAGATATACGCAGTGACAGAGCATTGCACCATCTCATTACATTCGCAAACCTGCAGGTTAAGCGTGTGAAAGTGTTTTCCCGGAGAAACTGTACTTTTTGACTCACGAGTTTCGTAATCGAATGTTTCTGTTTGCAGAAGGTGAGGAAGCGAAGAGGTCGGGCGATGGTGTGGAGTGAGGTGAGTGAAACTCATATTGTCATAGTGGACGAAGATGATTGGAGAAAGCAAGACGATAAGACCATAGGAGATGTGAGGAGGTCGAGGAAGCAGAGAAGGCAGTCTCTCTTTGAGGAAAAGAGAGCTTTAATTATCATCGCGTACTCACACATGCATTTCGTCTGTTGTTCGAAGCTGGTAAGGCACTGGACTGTGTTCCTCTACAGCCTACAGTTCTCCGAGCTCCTATCGTGTTCCTCTCTGATTCAAGCGATTTTGTAGAGGTTTTACCGATGGTCATGAGAAGTGTAAAGCACAGAGAGAGAGAGAAATAATAGGTCTTTAGGGAGTGTTCTAGCCACAAAGTTATCCGAGAAATTGCTCAGACATACTGTCGCAGCCCACATCCAGCTAATGAGAATTCTATGATTCTTGACTGTATAATGTGTGTGTCGATGAGGAAGCTATAACCATGACATGATGTAATCAAACGGTAGTTGAGATCTAGCCATCAGTGCTTCAGCTTTCACTTGCGAGTGAATACTGTATTGAGAGCCATTTACTGAACCTGCCAACTTCACTCGCGCGCAGTTTGATTGTATGGCTTCGAAGAGCGATATCTAAACTCACGCTCGTCATGTCAACTCGTTCTCAATGCTAGCTGATGACTGAAGATTGCAGATGAGTGGTCTTGGCTATATGTGAAGCGAGAGCGAGAGAATCATATACTTGAAGGTATACAAGAGACTAGACTTAACGAACTCATTAGTTGCTTAGCTTCCACTGGAGCAGAGTGAATAATGGTTGGTGAAGGCTATGAAAATCATTGAGCATAGTCTTGACTTTTTGTACCTCTTTTTCATTCAACACATTCAGTAACTGTGACCTTTGACAGAACCCGTTTTTACCAGACAGATAGATAGTTGAACTTATCTCTTCTAGGATTTTGATAGCCTGGGGGACCCTTCCTTGTTCGCCAAACAGCTCAACCAGGAAGCCTCTGATCGATTCAGATTCAACTAATTCTGCATCAACTCTGTTAATTAACTTAACAACAGATTCTGAAACAAGCATTTCTCTCAAGAGTCCCCTAGCTTCTTCCATTCGCCCTTTTGTGCATAAACCTTTAATCAGAACAGAAAACCCAAGATATGCGGCTGAGGATGTTTTCATCTTTGAACTCAGCAAAACACTCCTAAGAGCTTTCTTCCATGTCACCTTTTTACAGTACCTTTGATCATAAGAACTGACCGTGAATGCATCAGGTGATACCCTTCCCATCATTTTCCGAGTTAAAACTCTCATGGCGTCCTCTGTATGCCCAAGCTTGCAGTAACCGTTCAATCATCGAATTGTAAAATGAGAATGTTTTGGTTCAAGTCCCTTAGATACATTACTGTCCAATAGTTTTCTCAGCATCGAGAAACAATCCTTCTTTGGCATTAATTTGTTATCAAAATGCCATATGTGACCTCAGACGGGTCTAAACCAATATTTTCTAGCGAGTCAAATAGACGGAAAGCTTCTACAAGACAACCTTGCTGGCAAAGTCTATTTATGAGTGTAATATAGTAAGGGTGTAATTCGGCCGCACTCATTATGGTTCCTAGTACCTTAACGCATAAATTCGTGCATAAAATCTCAACAAGCCTGATATAGCGTAGATATTACCTTGCCTAATGACAAACGATAGAATATAAGAGATTTGTGTAGATAACCACATACACTGTAGAGAGTAGCTCTCGCAGACAACGAGTAAATAAGCATCCAATGCTCTGAGATTGTCCACTAGTATTTTCAGAACTGTAGAAGAAAATGTAATGGTTAATCCTTTTCTCTTCATAATCATATAACTTCAATTGCAGCCTCTAAAAAATAACCTCTCTTGCATAAAAGCAAGATAGCATCATTGAACATCCCAAGACAAAGATCTGAATTCAACTGGCCGAGTCTATAAAGCAAACTGAGTATTCCCTTTTCACCTCTGCTAGCATGGATTGAATGTAATAAGTTCCGAGATGTACGGATTTCCAAATAGAAATCTTTCTCCCAACAGCTTCAATAAGAACTTCCGTGGCTGTTTCCAGCATGCCTTTCTTGCAGAGGTGCATCAAATGATTCCGATTATAACATACAGCTGAGGAACCGAGCTTTTCCGCAAACTCATTAATCATCTCAAGTGCCTCCTCAATCTGACCCGCTTTGGCAGAGCCCCTCAATCATCGTAGAATATGTGACCGTATCTGGAGAACAGATCCATGTCTGGCATTGCCTATAAGTGCATCCGCTTCTCCATACACACCCCACAAATAGAAAATGCTTTCAGGAGAATGTTACACATAACCAAGTCCATAGGGATTTTAGCTTCTTCAAATCTATGCCTAATTTCTGATACAGCATCCATATTCTGTTCCTTTATAGTAACTATCTAATAAAGTACTATAAGTAACGACATCTCCCACAACTCCTTTCGAAATCTCATCTGCCTTCCGACATGTCTCCCTGCCCTGCACAGTCCATTAATCACAGTGTTTATAAGTAAGGATGCTTGGTTGAATCCCTTTCTGCTCCATATCTCCCAACAATAGAAAAGCTCGATTCAAATTTCCTTTCTACAGCCAATTCCATCGTATCAAAGTCACATAACAAACTCATCCACTTCAATTCCCATATTCAGAATTCTATCGAAAAAAGCAAATCGCCTCTTCCAGTTGACCCTTTTGCAGAGTCCCCTAATAATAGCTGTAAAAGTGATCAGATTTGGCTCTCTATTCCTTCCTTTAATCATCTTCCCTAGTAACCCAATGATTTTTCGATGTTTTCCTTCTTTCGATAAACCCATCTATTAGTATTGAATTAAGCTCACAGCATCTCGACTTATTCCCTTCTCCACCATTTCCCTGTCCTGCATAAGTGCTTCCATTAAAGCACCTCCCGTAAGGTACCCATGTAATCCAGTTACTGTAGAAAACACAGTCAAATTCGAATCCTTCATCTTCCAATCTCCTAACCAAATCCCTTGCGTATCGGAGCGCGTCGCGCAGCTCATGCCTCGGATAATAGATGGTAGTGCCGGGCACATAATTGACCATTTATAGGGTAGAGTATAAGAGACACTTTCCAGAGATGCCCCGTGTAGGCGTGGGAAGAGGTGTAGGGATGTAGAATCGTGATGTCGACAATCTTAATACTTATGGATTCCATTTCAGTTGTTAAAGGAAATGTTGTAGCGTAGACTTGTACAGAGTCTAGGATTCACGTCCTGAATGGAGGCAGTCTGGTTACATAAATAGGGAACCCAATTTCATTCTTGCGTTGGAAACGGCGGGTTAAGTCGTTAGGTAATGTGCAAGTGATGCATCAGAGAATGGTGAGATGGTAGGTAGTGGTCACATCCTTTTATATATCATATCTTCTAATTGTGAAAAGACTACTCAGAAGCGTAGTATAAGTTACAAAGATTCGGCAACTCATAGTCGCTTACTAATTAGGACGCTACAGCGAGCTCTCTGCTGTATATATTGTAATCATTATATATATGAGTTATACTCAGTATAGCTACACTCCCAACAACCAGAAATCTCATAGATATAGGAGAGAGTGTATTGAAAGATATCTATCTATGTCTTGTTCCGTCATCCGATATTGGAGACGTCGCTCTACCACGCGTCTATCATCTATGCGGTTACGCACTGTTTACAGCAGATCACGTTATCCAGTGTGTATTGCGAGAAGGGTATGACCGCACTAATTAAGAGTAATACAGAGAGAGAGATATGTAAGCTGTTCTGGTAGAAC
>SMJT01000023.1:2454663-2623092 GCA_004349715.1 Crucihimalaya himalaica | reverse complement strand
TCAGGTTGCCAATAATAATTAACATATAAGAGAAATAAAAGATAATTAACTAATAAGAAATCAAGGTTCCGAGAAGAAAATTAATCATAATAGAGGAAATTAAATATAATTAACATACAGAGGGAAGTATGTGCTGGAATAAGTCTACTGGAGAAAGGTCTCATTAACTAGGTTGTCTGTATGAATACCGAAGTTCTCTTGGTATATTACGTACTCGTGAAGTCTACTTTTAGAAGTCTCTAGGTGTTCTCGCTGTTCTGATATGACTAGTTTCTTTTTGTATATTTGTGTTTTCAAACTTTGTATTATGTTTACAATCAAGGTTCCAATAATAATTAACATAATAAGAGAAATTAAAGATAATTAACAAATAATAAGAAATCAAAGCGTTCCGATAGATAATTAACATAATAAGAGAAATTAAAATATAATTAACATAAAATAAAGAAATAAAGTTCAACCCATTTCAAAAGAAATTAAAAATCAAAGATTGTGTTTTGTTGTCTAAGTATGAAGATGAGAGCCCGATGTAAGATTGAAGAAGAAGATGAAGAGCCCGTAATGAAGATGAAGATGACTCACACTTATAACCAGACCCTTGAGATGTCAATGCAAATTTTGTCGAGCCTGGTGAAGTACTCATTTCACCAAGTGTCGAGCAAAAATTTTGCATGGCATCTCAGGGTCTGGATTAGTTAAGTGTAGTTTTCATCTGATTCTTTTCTTCATCTTCATCGGGATCTTCATCTTCATTCTGGATCTTCAATCTTCCATCTTCATCCTTTCATCTTCATCGTCTATCGTCATCGTCATCTAGAAGCAATGCTCTTCTTTCACCGACCGCCCTGCTACTCATCTGATATGCGAAGACGGAAACCAGAATCAGCTTTGAAGATATGAATAGACGTTGCGATTCCCAGATCTGCGAATCAAAATAAAAGATGGGATTAGAGTTTTCCAGTGAGAGAGGAGAAAGAGGAGAGAAGTAGGAGAAAGAATATCGATAACTTACGGCGAAAGAGGAGAAGAGTGTCGGCGTTTAGAGATTTCCGGCGAGTTTGGTATAATTCGAAGTCGAAGAAGAAAAAAAGCGATGAAATTTTTAAATTTTTTTACTCAGATTAACTATTGCAATTTCAATTTTATCTTGTTAGTAAAGCTGTAAATTTTTCCCACCAAATTTTCGCGAAAACATTTTCAAAATTTTGTCTGATTCATTTGATTTCAATCAGACTTCTACAAAGAAGTCTACGATAACAAAATCTTACAGACTTCAATATGCGAAGTCTACCGTGAGACTTCACCCGCGAAACTGAGAAAGTCTGTAAGCCCTAACTCTAAATTCGAACGTTTAATTTCACTC
Organism: Crucihimalaya himalaica; assembly: GCA_004349715.1. Classification (NCBI taxonomy): domain Eukaryota; kingdom Viridiplantae; phylum Streptophyta; class Magnoliopsida; order Brassicales; family Brassicaceae; genus Crucihimalaya; species Crucihimalaya himalaica. Next base: position 2,621,729 of record SMJT01000023.1, on the reverse strand, counting down.
TGTTGAACAATACAAACATTTGACATCAAAATAGTATAATATGTTCAAATCATAACAACTTACAAGATCCATTTTATATCAAAAACATATCAATCTAAGTCTAACCTAAAGATATATTGCATGGATTCTTACCCATTGGTAACCTCTAACCTATATGACTCACATGGTTTTACATCAAATGTGGCTTAGTTTTATGAATTTTTGTTTTTTAAACCTATTCGATTTGATTTAAAATAATTTTATCTTTCAAAATTTTGATCGAAATAATTTTTTATCATTTTTTATTAAAATTTCATCATTTAATTACGGTTCAGACTTCATGGTCGAAGTCTGCGACTGTTTATGGTATTTTAGAACATAATCAACCTTACATGCTTAAACATTTATGAAAGTTTCAGAATTTAAATTTATAAAGTTCATATTTTAGATAATCTTATTTTCTTTAGAAGAAATTGCATTGAAAAATATTTTAATTATTTTCCTAATTTAAATCTAAGGTTTAATTACGGTTCAGACTTCATGGATGTCATGAACGAAGTTCTACTGTGAGACTTCGTTCAAGAGTCTACTGTGAGACTTCGTTCAAGAAGTCTACGAACGAAGTCTACTTCGCGCTGAGGTTAGAACTTTAATTGCGGTTTCTGTTTTTTTGTTTGCAAAAAAGGGGTTAATGTAATTTCCATACCCCAAAGGTCTAGTTTTGCATTTGTTTCAATTTGGGGTCTAGTTTTGCATTCAAACTCAATTTTGGGTCTAGTTTTAGCAATTCGCCCTTTTTTGATTAAACATAAGTTTTAAAAAATTTAGTTAGGTTTTGTGTATATATATATATATATATTAGTAGGTTAATTTTCTTAATTTACTTGTAAATTTGTTTTTTTTTGAATTTTGTGGATTTGGTTTTCAGTTTAAATCGTGAATTTTTTGAATTTAGTTTTGGCTTTCAAATATAGTGAAGTTTGTGAAATTAGTTTTGTAAAAAAGGTGTAGTATTATTGCTAATCTAACAAAAAAAAAAGAGATAATGAGATTTATCAAAGTCGATCAAACTTCTCGACTCAAAGGCGGAGGGTGATTGCTCGAGTAATTAAGCCAAAATGCTAAAACCGCAAAAACACGGTGAAGTGCGCAGTAGTACGTTCAGAATCGATCCACAATGACCAATGGTACTCTATAAATTTGCAAGATTACTTCTTAGCTAAAGTGCATATGTTTTAATTATGATTTCAATGTTGTGAAATAAAAACACAAGTAATAAATGATGTACATTATATAATAAAAAGCATTGGGTTACATGGCAATTTAGAGATCAATGACTAATGATATAAGTGAAAGTGTGAAACAGAAAATCAACATTTAAACGCCGTTCTTGAATATGAATACTAAAGTGGACTGACCCTCTTTCAAGGCATTAGCCTCTAAACTTAATTATACAATTTTACAATCTGTCATTTGAGATCTCCTGATCAAATCAACATTATCAAGCAAGTTCACTAAGTTTATTATACTTCCTAACATCAATTGTCGTTGGTTAAGAGCATATTTCACAATTCACACTTGTTCAGACATTCTATCGAACACTTTCATGCATTGGAAAACCAAGAATCTAAAACAGGATGATCAAACCAATTTTATCATTAAGAACATGCGAATTGAAGAACCAAAAGATTAGAGTTTCATATAACAATCAAATCATCAAGCTATTGAATCCCATACTTGGAACCCCAAAACCCAATTGAAGGATTACTCACACATGGCAAAAGAAACAATACAAATAAATGAAGAAGAAATAATATAATTGCTATAGATTAAGAAATAGGGTTTAAAATTTTTCTCCAAATTGTCAGAAATAATGAATCTTAAATCCCCAAGTAGTGGCTTACAAGCCAAAAAAAAACAATGTTTAGAACTTAAAGTGTGAAAGATGTCTCTTAAAAAGTTAAGTCTAGGGTTTTATAACAAAAGGAAGGGTTTAGGTTGAATCTGGAGTGAATCAGGTCAAATATGGACCCGAAAAATGCACCTGGGAGACGGATAGATCAGTCTGGAAGCAGACAGATCGGTCTAACACTTTCTGGTTTCAATTCCTGAAATTGTTTCAACTGCTCGCCAGAATAAGCCGTGTTCAGTAAATTGGTTATACCTTTCGAATGAACCGTTAGATTTCCTTCAAATCAGTTGGGAAATGAAAGCTAACAAGCTTACCTATCGTGTGTCAAACATTGAGAACAATCTAACTGTGGGAAGTTCTCCTTATATTGGCAAACGTCTGATGCTTGTGCAAATTCCAACATTTCTAAAAATGTGTTTTCATCCCAAAATGACTTGTTTCTTCCAAAACAACCAAAAACCTATAAGAACTCGATAAAAGACTAAAAGACTCTAAAAATACCCTTTTATTCAATAATATATATGAAATATGAAAGAAACAAAGAATAAAAACCGATAAAAACGTAATACATCACGGAGTTTACCATCACGTTAGCCATCTAGAACCTCTTCCCAAACTAATGTGTCGTATCCTCAAACATCTGTGGGACAATTAGAGATAAGTATGGAGGACTTCTTTTTTCAACCGGGGCATTCACGAAAATTAGGAGGCATTTTCGGACCTCCTAGAAAATTGATCGATCAAACTATTTTAGTTTGTTTTTGTTTTATTTTTTTGTAAAACATTAATAATTATGCATTTGACTTTATTTCTATTATTTTGAATAATTTTAAATTTTAATTTACATTATTACTTATAAATTTCATTAATTATGGTAATTTTAAATAATTTTATAAAACAAAAAAAAAACAAAATTCTTAAGATTTTTCCTTAGAAAAAATTACGTGTCCATCGGAAAAATCAGTGTGTCCATCAGAAAATTCAACGTGTCCGTAGGAAATCCATCGGTTTTTTTTCGACAATATAAACTGTCGTAATATTTACGGAAATCGGTCGAGTCCATTGGAAATTTCCGGCGGTTTCCGATGGATTTTTTTTCAGCGCTATTGAACCAACGGACCAAATCCGTCAATAGACCATTTTTAGACGGATTTTTGACAAATTTTTTCGTCGCTAATGAGTCTGTTTTTTTGTAGTGAATCTAGTTGAAATTGGAGTAAGGATTCAGTGATTAATCTTGAAACCGTTTTTAGTAAGGTCATAATATAAAAAATATATAAAACTATAGTAAGAGAGGGAAAAAATGAATTAATCAATGCATTTGGAATTTTTACACAAATTTATTGAGCTCAGAACCTAATTTAACCAAATATTTCACGATATACTAGAAATAGTTTTTATATTAGTTTAGTAGGGGACACATGACCCCTAACCTCTTCTTACCTCCACCCCTAAGTTAGATTTTGCATCTCTTCGGAAACTTGACAAACGTTTCTTGTTACTCTTTCTTTTTAAATTCACAAAACAACTAAACCTCTTTGAAAAAAATTAAAACGTACAAAATAATTTGTGTTTTTTTCATTTATTTTTGTCTTTGAAAACTCTTCTCCTTTTAAAGATGTTCACAACTATATTTTGGTACTATTGTAATTTTGTAACCAATATAAAAGAAGGTGAATGTTTAAGAATTTCACTAAGTTATCTACACCCTTTCATTATGTGAGGTAGACCGATGATGATAGATAATCCATGATTGGATCATCTAAACCATAACGGCACTTAACCACTATCACATCAATTTGTCAAGTTTGAAACTAGCCTGCAATAAGTACTTGAATCAAAATTTCTGAACCAAATTAATGAATGAATTAATGAATGAATTTGGAATTTTTACACAAATTTATTGAGCTCAGAACCTAATTTAACCAAATATTTCACGATATACTAGAAATAGTTTTTATATTAGTTTTGTAGGGGACACATGACCCCTAACCTCTTCTTACCTCCACCCCTAAGTTAGATTTTGCATCTCTTCGGAAACTTGACAAACGTTTCTTGTTACTCTTTCTTTTTAAATTCACAAAACAACTAAACCTCTTTGAAAAAAAATAAAACGTACAAAATAATTTGTGTTTTTTTCATTTATTTTTGTCTTTGAAAACTCTTCTCCTTTTAAAGATGTTCACAACTATATTTTGGTACTATTGTAATTTTGTAACCAATATAAAAGAAGGTGAATGTTTAAGAATTTCACTAAGTTATCTGCACCCTTTCATTATGTGAGGTAGACGATGATGATAGATAATCCATGATTGGATCATCTAAACCATAACGGCACTTAACCACTATCACATCAATTTGTCAAGTTTGAAACTAACCTGTTATAAGTACTCGAATCAAAATTTCCGAACCGAACGGAAACAATTTTTGGTCAGTTATTATAGATGAGCCGATCAGCATGTTTTTTAGATGTGCTCGGTTATCGGGTCGATTTGGTTCACTGAAAATTTATCTATTTTTTTAACCAAAGTAAACAAAATTATACCAAAATTTACAAAAATATATCAAAATATCTCTAAAATGGAGGACGTAGCGAACATATTACAGAACCAAAATATCTGTATAATTAATACATATGTAACCGAACAAAATATTAGTTCGGATAATTTTAGTTTGATACATTTTGAGGAATACCCTAGAATAACATCAAAACTAGTTTTAGTTCTTAAACTACCACACGCTTTTTAGTTTTCCATAATTACCATTAGTTACAGAATAGAAAGACCATTTTACCCTCATGGTATAAACACCATTGTGCCTCCGATATCGTCATCGTCTATATCGTTTACATAGCCTCCGTCTACAACGATGTCGTCGTCATTTCTGACGAGATCTGGCTCCTCCAGCGAGAACTGGTGCGCATCCGTCTAGCAACGACGTCGTCTCCGTCTAGCTATGACATCGTCTCTGTCTAGCTATGACGTCGTCTCCGACATCGTCAATTTCAGATTTCTCGTTGATATTTCTTCGTTTCTCACGCATCTCAGTTTTGTCTCGCTCAGATATTTATTACAAAGTCATTATATCTTGATTAGTGTTCTACAATCCTAGAGCTTTTTGGATTTTGACTTGATCTCTTCTTCGTTTCTCTTGGATCTCATTTTTGTTAGATTCAAATTTGATAAGCATTATTCAATCTTAGATGAAGTAAATTAATTCTGCTCAATCGTGAAGAGATGTTGCTATGATGACGAAAGAACCAGCTTTGATTAGTGCTCTACAATCCTGTTTTTTTTTTTTTTTGCTAATTTTTGTTGAATCTCATAGTCTCGGATAATCACATTGTCTGATCTGTTGTGTTTCTCAGTCTTTGCGATAATCAGACTTACGATATGCGTCATATTTTCTTAAAAATAGTTTCTCTCTTACTAGTTAATCTTATAGCTTTTAGAAAAATGTTAATGGAACTTTTGATTTGTGTGATAACGTTTGTTCTTATATGCTAGCTTAGTTTGGGACGTAGCTTGATTTTGTTGTTGGTGGCTTTGTGTTAATCATAACATAACCGATAAGTGTTTTCGTGAGTGGGTGCTAGACTGATTATGATGGTAGTTTTTTTTTCTTTGTAGTTGGTTATCAAGGGTGATACTTAACAGATTTTGCCATGTATGCATCTGCTAAAATAAGTTCTAAAGATACTGAGGAGAAAGATCTAATGTTCGGTACGGTTCAAGTGTTTAAGAGTTGTTTTGTATGATCTGAAAGTGTTTAAGAGTTATTTTTTAATGCTCCGTATTGTTCAAGTTTTTAAGAGATTAATTTTATGGAAGATGATTCTTTTCATTGTGAAAATTGCAATGGTGAACTTGTTCTGGAATGTAACAAGCTGACTTCCGAAGAAGTAGTAGATGGAGATGACAATGCAAGGAGACGAAAGCGGGAAAATATAAAAGATTTGCTTCAGAAGATGGAGGTATGTGTATACTATTTTAGTGGTTCAGTTCAATAAATCAATACTCAAGAAACTTTGATAAACCCAAAATTGATTTGCCTTCACTGAAGCTGTGCATCGTTTCATATTCATCATGACACATGATCTTGATTTAGTTGTCTAGGATTTGAGATTGCAAAAAGAAAAAGAAAAGAATATGTACATAGTTGTATTGACATGTCTACTTAGTGGTTTATATGATGTCTACCTCTAATAATAAAATGTTAGTTGTTGCTTTCGAAACATGGCTTATATTTATTTGGGAAAATCCCATAAAAAACCTCCAAGTTGCGAATGATTCCCAACTTAAACCTTCAACTTTTTTTTGTTCCCAGTTAAAACCTTGAACTATTGAACTTTCCCAGAAAAAACCTTCAACTCTTAATACTTGTGCCCGAGGTTAAGTTGACTAACGGTCAACGATGAACAGTAACGTTGACCGTTAGTCAACCTTTTTTTTTTTTTTTTTAACAACTTATCTTTTGATTGATTAGTGTAAATAGAGTACAAATATTTAACTAGTCATGACAGTGGTAATACAAAGGTCGTAAACAAATTTTGAGTGAAGCGGGTTATGCGGGTGTAGGTTGTGGAGAAGGCATTGCGGGTGCGGGTTGTGGAGAAGGCATTGCGGATGCGGGTCGCAATATCTGAAAAGAGTGTTATATAAACCCGCATAACTAATTAAAAAACAAAATTCGGCCCAAGTCAGCCGAAAACATTAAAATATTTAGCTAGCCATGACGGGTTATCCGCTACAAATATTTAGGTCGTAAACAAATTTTCAGTGAAGCGGGTTATCCGCTATTAGAGTTAAAACATAATTAAAAAAAATTAATATAAATAAGAATTTTCTATCTAATAGACTTGTGCTCCAAATTAAGTTAAAGTTGTTGCTTTATTGGAGAAAGAAAACTACAAAAAAAAATTAAGTTTTTTTTTTCTATTTTATTGTATTAAATAAAAACATAAAAATAAGATTTTGGACTGGATTTTAATGTTTTCGATTGACTTGGGTTGAATTTTGTTTTAATAGTGATGCGGGTTTATATAACCCTCTTTTTCAGATATCGCGACCCGCACCCGCAATGTCTTCTCCACAACCCACACCCGCATAACCCGCTTCACTCAAAATTTGTTTACGACCTATCTTTTACCACCGTCATGGCTACCTAAATATTTTTACCCTACTTACACTAATCAATCAAAATGATAAGTTGTTAAAAAAAAAAAAAAAGGTTGACTAACAGTCAACGTTACTGTTCATCATTGACCGTTAGTCAACTTAACCTCGGACACAAATATTAAGAGTTGAAGGTTTTTTCTGGGAAAATACAATAGTTCAAGGTTTTAACTAGGAACAAAAAAAGTTGAAGGTTTAAGTTGGGAATCATTCGCAACTTGGAGGTTTTTTTATGGGATTTTCCCTATTTATTTTGATTCATGCGTTAATTTTTTATTGGTTTAAGAATAGAGATCAAAATATTAGTCATCCTAATTTTTCAGCTCACTTTCGACATCATCTTATATTAACTTCTAAACAATGAGTTTTGTCTCTGTGATGTCGTTTTGTAACTTGATGTTGTTTATAGTTTGTATGGTTTGTGTTTTTTTTGTGCGTTGAATCAATTGGAAATAAACCACATGTTCAATTTAAACATCTAATGGATCATATAAACAGAATAAAAGACCTACCGGTTCCTTACTTTGAATATTTTTCAGCATGGGAGACTCGTACAGCTAAGGATGCTCGTGAAAATGGTGGCCTTAACCCTGATGGTCGTTGTTGTAGCAGGAATTTTACATGATACTTAAGACGATTCGTTTATGAGCTATAATTATATTCTCATAACTTTTGGATCAGGAGTTGCTGCTTGTGGAAGGGGTAAGTAAAGAAAAATCCATGAATGTGTTTTAGCTAAAGCGTGTTTACCCTTCCTAATTTTTAAAGATTACTTCCTGAATTTTGTTCAATCTTTTGTTCTTTCGATAGATGCCTTATCTCTTTTTTCTTTATTTGTGTATAAAGCTGTGAGGATTCACTCTACTGGTTTTGAAAATTGGTAGTTGAATGTGTTGAAAATTCTTAAACATTATGGAATCCTTCCTAAACATTACGGAACGCCTTTCTAAGCATTATGGAATGTGTTCCTAAATATTATGGAACATTTTCTAAACATTATGGAAACCTTCCTAAACATTATGGAACTCTTTCTAAACATTATAGAACGCCTTCCTGAATATTATGGAAACCTTCCTAAACATTATGAAACCCTTTCTAAATATTATGGAATGACTTCCTAAACATTATGGAACCCTTCCTAAACATTATGGAACCTTTCAAAATTTTTAAAAAATGTGATTTGGTTTTTGTCTCTACCCAAATGTGACATGAGCGACATGTCTAACATATGTGGGCACACCAATATCCCCGAACAAATATCATTTTCACCAACACAATCTTGTGTTGATCGATAGACGTGTTATCAGACGATTTATGAAGACTTTTTTGAAATTTCAATAAACCTTCCTAAAAATTTAAAAATGCTTCCTAAGTTGCCAGACATTGCATAAACACATGAATCAAAGTTATTTGGGATCACAATGAAAGTCGTTTATGCACATGTTTTCTAATAATTTCAGTAATATCAATCACACATTTTAAGACGTATTTTTGTGCCTTTTTTAATTGATATATGTTTTAAAAATATATTTAGGAAGACCTTCCTACATTTTAGGAATGTTTTCCTAAAGTTTTTACCATAATTAGAAAGACGGAAATCACAAAGATCATTAGCACCAACTGTAACTTTTGGTAATAAGTGACACTTAGGTTCAGCCGCGTATATTAGTTATCGATTTAAGCTCAACTGAGTACCATAAAATTCCATCAATGCAAGAGCTGTTCTGAAAAACATAACACGATTTTATTCAAATAGAAGCACATCCCACACTCTGAAAACTGTTAGACCAAATTATATATGTTATACTAACATTCAGAATATTTAAAGATGATAACTTTTTTACAGCAAAGAGAAATGTAAGAGAATATAAACAATTTGTCTACAAAAATAAAGTTTAAAATTCCAATTTCTAAACCTTACCACTTTCCAATGGAAGCATATTAATGAAGATGGAAAGAAATCATGACCCTGTAGCACAAGCCACCTGCACTCCAAGATAATCTAGATGATGAACTGCAGAAAGACGGAAATCACAAAGAGCATTAGCACCAATTGCAAACGTTGGTAAGATGAAACAAGACAATGAAATAACTAACCTAGTTTAGGGACTTCCAGTTCTTCTTTTCCAGGGTCATGCTGATACTAGGGAAGTTGCATTAACAGCAACATACATGCTCGAGACACTTGTACCATCTTAAGAACCATCCGGAATTGGATATGATCTCTCCACATCATAGAACTCGTCTTCATAAAGGATTTATGACACAAGGAGCCTTTCAAAATTTCAAGCATTTGATCACGACCACTAAGTAAAATTCTAAGTTTAATCCACTTCTGAAATCTTTCACACAAGGGTTTTCCCTGTAACAAAGCTTCTAACTGGGATCACGAAACCAAACATTTTGTGTAAGGGTGTAAAAATATGCATTAAATCATGTAAAAAAATTTCTGAGGAGAAAATAAAAGTTATGGAGATAGAAATTTGTAGATATTAACATATTCTGGTTATATTTGCACGTGTTAAGCCTCACAGAAAATCCATATGCATCCTTGTTCTTAAAACTAACCACATTAACTTCCTTAGTACTAAGAATATTCAATTCCATCCATAAATCAAACAAAATCTCCATAATTGTTTTTGTAGCTTATTGCACTCCATTGAAACAAAATGTCATCCTTAACAAGCAATCAGAATTACAACATATTTCAACGTTTAAAACAGTTCCATGTTTATTTCTCAGACCAATTAAGTTTTTGTTTCACTAAGGATTACACCAGAAAACATCAAAAATCATCTTTCAAGGGAATTTATGTTCTAGTAACTAAGATAAAGAGCAAATCAATATCAATGATCATCATATGCTCAACTAGTGATAGGAAAGACAACATTTATCTCAGCAAATCGAGAGCAGATACTAACTGAGAAACACCAATTTCAAAAAAAAACCTCAATTGTAGTAAATTGAAAACATAAACACAACGAGCTCGACGTAGCAATGGAGAATTTCATCAAAAGAAATTCAAAATCACACACACTCACACATAAAGAGAATAGTCAATTCTAGGTGAAGAATATCTACAAAAGAATGAGAATAGCGATTTAGAGATGACGATCGATATGGAATACATCTTAGATTCTGGCGATTTAGAGACATTAGGATATACGTCTTAGAAGGCGAAAAATAGAAGAAGAAAAACGCTGTAAGAGTACCTCTTAGATTCCAGCGAGGTGATCTCCAGCAACAATTCCGGCGAGACGACTTCCAACAATGATTCCGGGGTTCTTCCAGTAAATATTGTTGATGGAACTCTCTAATTCGGCGATGGAACTCTCTAACTCTATCGTTGTTTTGAATCGACGATGGAAACTCCTAAAATTGTGAGATTTACATTAGGGGATATTTGATCATTTTGTCACTCAGTTTGTGGTATAAATGGAACTTTCTAAACATTATGTTATTTTTGGAACTAAAACCTAATGTAGTGTTCTTTATGAGAAATGCCCTTGATTTTTTTAAACTGACTATCCAAAAATCCCCAAACTGTTTAACCCGAGTAAACCAAACTCGGACACCTATTTAAAACAATTGTTATACCAATCATAAAAATCGCATAATAAGATAACTAAACCTTCCAAATTCTCGCAGTAGCATTCGCGTCTGCTTTAACTCTTGATGCGTTTAGTCGAGAGACTTTTAACATATTTTTACAAGCCATCACAGCTTTTTACACATCGCACGCACACCCTTTAAGACTATAATAACAATTAACGTATTTTAAAAATAGATATAAAAAATGCAATCATTGAAGTTATTCAGAAATCGTACAAGATTCAAGTGCGCGGGGTAAGCTATCCTGCGCACCCACCCAGGGCCACTAGGCGGAACTAAAAACTACCGACTAAAACCGAAGCTTTCAAATCCATCCGTTAAAACTTGTTTTCCCGATCTAATGAACGGCCTCAATTTCTTCTTCTCCCCTTCGCCAACCGTCGATGCATCCACCGGAAACAACTGCGAGGATGATGATTGGGGAGAGTTCGTCGATTCTTCCGATGCGGTTCGAAACGGTGCCGATTCGTCTCCTAATCGGATCGAGTCGGAGAAGAAGAAGAGTCAGGCGCATTGGGTAACTTCTGGTGGTCCTTTGCCATTATCTGTGTTCGGAGAGGAGGAAGAAGAAGGTGATGAATCAGGTGCGCCAGTTTCATCGTTTGGATTCTCATTCGATTCGTTTTCCAGTAAACACAATGATGGCACTGGATCTATGAATAGAGTAGTGAATTCGAATTCGAATTCGAATCATACTGTTGAAATTAGTGGTTTGATCGCAAATCTGTATAGAGAGAACGGAAATAGTGATCTGAATTTGCCAGAAAACAGTCCTGGGAATCTCGAAATTAATGGGAATGATTCGGATAGGATCTCAAGTTCGAACCGTAAAATCGAGAATTCAGCTGTTAGCTTGAAGACTATGAACTGGAATCCATTGAATTTTGGTACAGAAAGGTCTGATAGGAAGAGTAATGTGGCGAATTCAAGTACTATTGAGGTCACATTGGATCAAAATGATTCAGATTTGGATAAAACTGAAGATGATGTTGATGGTTGGGAGTTTAAGACCGCAGAGTCTATGTTTCAATCCGCAGACGGAGGCTATAAGGTAAGTTTGTAAATAATCATATGCCTTTTCTTATCGTTCTCGATTAAAAATATAGCGAGGAAGTTTGTAATGTTTTGCTATTATGTATAATCTTATAATGAAGCTTTATGTTGACTTTGTCAGCAAGCTGTTGTAATGTGCTTTTAAACAACTGTATTCAAGCAGGAGGAAAGAGCAAAGGATGAAAGTGGATCTGTTGTGGTTCAAAATACTATAGATTATTCAGGCGTTTGGAGTTCACCTACAACAAATGGAACAGGTCCAAATTATGATACTGGTAAAATAGATGTAGTTAACTCAAATTTTGACTGGGAAAATGGAGATGATGATCCCTGGGACAATGGTGGATGGGAGTTTAAGGTTGCTGAAGCCGGAGAGCCAAAGAACAATTTAACAAACAAGGTACTTGCCTCATTTCATAATAACAATTCTTCCATTGGCAGAGGGTACAAGGTTTAATTGCCGCGTGGTTTTCAGGAATCTAACGGATGGGGGTTCGGATTTGGTTTTGACCCCGATTCTAAAATTGAAACAACTACCTCTTTTCAATCAGATGTTGAGAAAGAGCCGCAAAATAATGAAAATGGATCGATTTCCTTTCCAAGCAATTCAAATGTGAATTCTAAAGGAACTTCTTGGGCCTTTAAACAGCCATCTTTGGAAACTGGAAACGAGAAAGAGGTAATGTCTCTTTTAATCTGCGTAGTAATTGATTCAGAATGTGGATAATACGTGGTGTTCTTTTAATCTGAAATGAATAGTTTTGATTTTTGATGGTGTCATTACTCTGAGCTTGGTCAATCTGTCATATCTGTACTACTAAATAAGTTGTTTGACATGCTATTCATCTGTAACTTTGCTTAACCTGCGATTGGTATCTTTATTACATCTTATTGAACATTAATTAGGTACGAACATTCAAAACTGCTACTAAGATTTGCCTTTCCTTATATATCTTTCCTCTATGTACATTGTTTAGCTTAATGGAACTGCCTTTTCATCTTCTTGATTTTGTACTTACCTGTACTCAGGAAAAGGAAGTGCAGACAAACAAGCCCAATGGAGTCTTGCCACTGTTTTTTTTGGAGGATGAGAAAATGGAAACCTCTGACACTTTAGTTCATAAGAATAATTTTGTTTTAGCCAGCGATTTTCCCGTGAGAGAGAAAACTAAGGCTCCGAATCCAACTGTGTCCATCAGTGACCTAATATCAAGTTTATACAGTCAGGTGGAGGAGAAGAGTGCTGTTAATCATTCAGAAAAGTCTGCAACTGATTCGAATGTAGTAAATGGTGAGGATGATTCATGGAAGTTTCAGGGCCCCAAAAAGCCCATAACAGATTCGGTAGCAGAAGGTGCTGATGATTTTGAAAGTACTTGGGAGTTTCAAGGTCCTTCACCAGCCTTGGAGAACTCTGATGTTGCAGAAGGTGTCGATGAGTTTGACGATGATTCCTGGGAGTTTCAAGGTCCAGCACAGCCTGTGAAAGATTCCATGTCGAGGATAGGAGATAATGGTTCATGGGAATCTAAACGTAGTTATGTAGAAAATGAAGTTGGGAACCAATCCTCTGTTCCAAATGGTTTTGGAGAATTGCATGAAAAACCAGTAATTCGGATAGAGCCTAATGATTACCAAGATTTCTTTCATAAAATGAAGATTGAGTTATACCACATTGCTCTGAACCATCTCGAGAAATTAAAGGTCAGCAGACTTCTTGAATCTGGACCTTTCCCTGCACAATACTTTCTTTTTACATCCCATCTTTCAATATTTGTTACATAATTGGAACTTTTGGATATTGAAGGTAGCTCGTGACTTGGCTGTTGATTCTGATGAAATCTTTGAAGTTCAAAAATGCGACAGTGAAATCGAGGTATGTATATTCGATATTTTCATAAATTTTGCATAGGCGAATCCTGGGAATGCTGCAGATCGTGTTAATTCTTGTGCTTCTCTTCTAGGATCTGCAAAACTGTCTGAACAATGATGTTTTGATCAGTGAAATCAACCTAGAAAGTCTTCAACCAAGATCCTCTGGCATTACTGAACTTATTAAAGCTCTGCAGGAGCCAAAGTTTCGTCCACTTGATTCAGAAGATCTCCTGACAGAGAGATTGTTATCAGTTAAGTTCTGTCGGAACTTGGTACCCTTTATATCGAGATGAATGCTTGGTAATATGAAATATTTCCACTGAAAAATAATTAACATGTTTTCATAGGCAGAGAAGGACTGGAAATCAACGATTGAACTTCTCAAACACGCCACGCTGACCCTGAAGGTCATAAACTTGGGTTCACCTGAGCAACAGTCGAAATACGCTTCAACATGGTTTACAATTGCTTCGACCTGTGCTCAAGAACTGCGACATGCTGCATCCATTTGGAAGCAGGTGATTAAAAATGATGTTCAAGAAGAAATCCTATCAAAACCGCAAGGTATCAACCAATTAGCAGATCAATCCTCTTGCATTGAGAGCAGTTTTATCAATCTTGACTTATTCTTATTCTGTGTAATCAGGGAAGAGCTATGCTCTCTCAGTGGGAGAAATTTACAGAGTAGTGAAAATTCTGAGAGCCTCAACAAGATTATATAAACCATGGACTTTATTAGATCCGACGTCATCCAATGTGTTGGCTGTTCTGGACGAGTGTGTGAAGTTGTGGTTGAGCTCTGGACTATTAGAAGCTCTGCTAAATAAGTTCAACCATCAAGAACTTGACCATGACGATTCTGCCGATCAACTTCTAAAATCAATAAACTATATAGACGAAGTTGACGTTTTCATGCTTCACACCTCAGCCACATCAACCACATGCTACATCTCTGGCCTAAATACCGACATAGTACCAGGTACGTTTATACTAGCAATTGCGTTTAGAAAGATCATCTAGACCTAAAGTAATGTGAATGCTTATTTCACTCGGACCTGTGAAACAGGAATCAAGACATGTGAATGGAACGGAGAGCATTACTTGCTACCCCTTGCAAATCTTTGGGCCAATCTGATCAGCCGTGATCCACCGAGCCTTCCTAGCCACCATTTTCCTACTGTCTCTTAGAACAAACCTACACTACAGTCATGACTCACCCAACAAGCCATTCTCACCGCAAAGCATCTTCGATCGATACCTATATCCTTTCCATACACCTATACTTATTTGTTTATAATGTTTGATTTGTTATGGGTTGTTTTATTGTAATTTATATCGAATGGGTTTCGGTGTCATTAATTGAGCACATTCCCAAGTTTTACAGAGAATATATTTTTCTATCGAACGAAGCAATAATCCAATATAATCATTTCATTTATTTTTACAATGTCACGGTAAGATGTTTCAACGCCAATGGTATTCTGAGGATGCAGAGATTCACATTGAGTTTAAACAAAGATGGATGCTTGAAGTGACATCTAAATTAAACACTTTCTATGCAGGGTTTTGTCCATGTTTAAACTAAAGTGGAATCAAGATTGATGGAAACATGTCAAAGATGTTGTACAGCACCTGAAATCTTGAATCATCAATCATGTTTCGCTAATGACAGGCCATAAGTCACTGTTCTCTCAACAAAACTGAGAATACTTTCATACTGTTTACAGGAGACTATCAGAGCTTTGATTCAGGTTTGTGAGCTACATTAGGAAAGCCACTGAAAATGTTGATGAATTGATACAGAGTTGTCTGCGAAATCAGAATCCTGCAGCAACGATAATGAAGGCTTTTTGAGGAAACTGGAAGTGTTCTGGTCGCAACAGCGTGTTGTATTGTCTGTGATTAAGGAAACTTACTGCTTATCGAGTTTTGCGAAAATTGGAACTGTACTTTAACCTCTGGAAGCAGAAGAGAAAGCCCCGTAACATACAATGCAGCTAATGTGAATCAATATAGGGAGTGACTATAGTCAACGTCATTATCTGACTCAAGGTAAGAGCAAAGACTACAAAGTTGGATGATATTGTGGGAAATGTACAAAATGCTTAGCCCTAAATAATACATAAGTTTTACTGAACATAGATCATCTTCAGTCATTTACTCATTTGTACATATTATATAAACATTCATGTGGAAGATAAGTCCATCCTCGGCTTCTTTTTCTTATTTACGTGCGAAATCCCTTTGCTTGTTAACTCTCACTTCCTTAGCTACTTTCCCTGCCGTCTCCACCATTTTTTTTCCTGCAATTTCGCCATTTCACCAGAGACTTCTTGAAGACTCATTGCAAATTCAGAGGTCTTGGCCTCGTAAAGCTTCATCTGTTTCTCTACTTCAAGTAGCTGTTTCTTGAGATTATTTTCTCTATCACAAAGTGACTTTAATTGCTTGTACGAACCCGTAAAGGCAGTCAACGCCTCAACATATTTCACAGAAACACTCTTGAAATGGAGCTTGTCCAAGTTATATTGCTCAATGAGGTCTATCAAGGAGGAGCTACCTGAAATCGAGGCTTCTGTTTCACCAGATGTAGTAGATTGATGCTCAGGTTGATGTTTATGGTCAAGTTTGGTTTTGCCATTCGAAACTGAATCACTGGTGTTCTGAGATACATCAGTTATGTCCTCCGATGCATAACTCGCTTTACCATTAAATTCCAAAAAGTCACTACACAAAGTCTCTACTTGAGGTTCAAAGTGTTTAGAGGCAAGTGAAGGGAGTACTTGTTCTTCCGTCTCAAGGCGAACCGCATCTTCATATAATGTAATCAAATCAAATGAAGGGACAGTGTCTAGAACAAAAAAATCATAAAACAATATAAGTGAAGCGCACAAATGAAAAGGTAATGCTAACATCAAGGTTTCAATGTTGATCAGATATGCGAAGAACAGCAAAGAATGCACATAAACGCAAGGTATCTCTTAAGAGGGAAACAACCCAACCTAACTAACCAATGTCGCGAAAGCCAACAGTCCCTAAAGGATTAACAGCCAAAATGTACACACAAGTAAAGAAACAGAGATATACCTTGGTTTCTGCCATCTGCAGAGCCAATTACGCCATTGGAGACCTGTTTGCGATTGTTGAAACCTGCAAAATCCGGAATCGGTTCTTTTCCCACAGTGACTGCATTCGTTGGGAGAGTATCTTTCTCATAATCTGTCACAGACTCTACAATTCCATCAACAACTCTGTCTCCAAAAGTAAACTCATTAGATGAAGTAAGATTCAATTCTGATTCAAATACAACTCCAAGTCTACTCCTTTTGATATTACCATCAGAATCAAAATGAGTCTCGTGTAACAAACTCTCATCATCCACAGAACCAAAACCCGAACATCCAATCAAAGTAGGACAAGGAGAACCATCATTCCCTATTTGTTCAGATTCAAGTTGAATTTGAACATCATCCTCCCATTGAAAGAATCCACAACCCCCAAAACCCTAACAAAAACTCAAAGAAACAACTTGAAAATCAGTTTTAGAAGTAAGTTAACAAGAGTAATGAAGAGAAGTTTCAATTTTTAACCTTCTTAACGGAGCAAACAAAGTAAGAACGTTGAGCGTTTGGTCCATCAATGACTGTTACTCTTCTACAAGGTCCAGAGCCACAAGGGCAAGTGGGGTGAACAGAAATTGACTCCGATTTGATGATACTAACTTCATCACACCATTTGAAAAATCCACAGCTTGGGATCTACATTGAGACAGAGATTAGAGAGAGACACGCAGGGAGAGATCAGGAGAAGGAGTGAGAGAGAGACTTACTGATGGGCATTTGTAGAATCTCCTGTTTGGGTTTTTCTTAGTTGTAGAGGTAAAAATGCTGCAAGCTCTGCCGTTGCAGGGGCAGTGAATGGCCGGCGGAGAAGCGGCAGCGTCGGCGGCGGTGGGCGTCGTATTGGTTCTGAGAGGACAGTTGTTGGCCCAGTGACCTGGCTGATGACAACGGAAGCAATCGCCGGTTGGCATGGCTGATCGGAGGAAGCAGTAGTCGTCGTGCTTCTCCACTTGTCCTTCTGGCAGGCTAGGGCCCAGGACACAATATAGTGAACAAGCAGCTTAGGGCAATGAAAACAAGAAAGACATTAAAATTTTTTTTTTTTGTTTAGACTGTTAAAAAAATATCATAAATTTTTTATAAATTCATTATTAGATGGGTTTTTTAGGTCAATTCTCCAAAATACCACAGTTTTATATTTTTGGGCCAAAAATAGCACATGGGCTGATATTTCCCATTTTTAACATTAGTGAGTCAGAGAATTGATCATTCTACCCCTATCGAAACAAACCCCAAAACACACCCCAAAACACGAAACCAACCCGAAACACGAAATCGGAAACAGTCGTTGTCGTCGCCGATATCTTCCCTAATCAATCCGGCCATCTCTCGCCGGTCTCTCATCGCCGTCGCCGCTCTATCGCCGTCACCGCTCCATCGCCGTCGCCTCTCCAAAGCTTCTGCGGTTTGGATCGATATTTTTCTAAAGGTAAAACTCAATTTCGATCTTACAAGCTTGTCATGAACTCGATTGTGATTCCATACTTTCTTCCTAAGCTCAAGAGAGCATGATTTCAAACTCAATGCTCGAATTATGATTTCAATTTCAATTTCCTAAACTCAATTTATCTTCCTTCCTCGTAAAATCTCGCTGTCCAATGGTTGTTGTGATTGTGGCTTCGGAGTTTGAAATTGTTGCTTCTGTCTCCATTACTCAACTCAAGACCACATCAGTCTATGAATCATGAACATTTCTGTCTCCATTTCTGGCTTTTACTAGTTTGTTGGTGTAATCCTTAGTGAAGAGATTAACTTGTCTGGGAGAATAACTGGTGTTTGTTTGTGTGTTTGTGTGTTCAATAGTGTGTGTGTGTGAGTGTGTTTGTGTGTGTGTGTATGTATGTATGTGTGTCTGAGTGTGTGTTTATGGTGTGTGTGTGTGTGTGGGTGGGTGTATGTGTGTGGGTGTGTGTTTGTGTTTGTATGTGTGATTTAGAATTTCATAGTTGAAAACACAAAATAGATTTGGAATCGAAATACATGCTTTGAGGATTGGTTTTAATATTGATTTGAGCTTTTGTGTTGATAAAAAGAAAGAAAATGTGTCTAGTTTTGTTCATATTATATGCATCTTTTATAAAGCTAGGATAACATCATATTATATGCATTAATCAGTCTGTGTGATTGTGTCTGTGAGTGTGTTTGTGTGTGTTTGTCGTGTGTTTGTTTATGTGTCTGTGATTGTGTTTGTTTGTTTGTAGTGTGTTTGTTTATGTGTGTGTATGTGTGTCTGAGTGTGTGTTTGGGCTGTGAGTTCATGTGTGTGGGTGTACGTGTGTCTGGGTGTCTGTTCATGTGTGTGTGTGTGTGTGTGTGTGTGTGTGTGTGTGTGTATGTGTGATTTAGGATGAAGTATACGATTTAGGATCAATGTATATTATGCATACTGTCTATGTTAAACGTTTAGGAAACATTGTTAAAATTCAGGAATGAATCCTTTTATTTTATGGAGACCTTCCTAAACAGATTTACTGATCTCTTCTTATTTTGTTGTTGGGAGCCGAACATGGGAGATTCTTTTCCTACAAGTGTCACACTGCCTAAGTTCCATTTCAACATAGGAGATGAGCCTAAAGCAGGGGCAATTGTAAACCAATTTGCGAACTACGAATACATCAAGGGAGTAAAAAACATTCTCACTGATGTAGAGTTCCAGAGGATCAGAGACTCATTCTTAGGACCAATTCTGAAGGTTAGCACAAGGGGGTTGACAATGTGAGGGAAGATGGTACACTGTTTGCTAAGTAGGAGTTTGATCACACCGAAAGAGAATGAGATCTGGTTTCATTTTGGAGCACAACCTATGAGGTTCTCGATAAGAGAGTTTCTCGATAAGAGAGTTTCATATGGTCACAGGATTGAAATGTGCTGAATGGGAACCTGATGAAGGTGCTGATTATGATCAACATGACTGGGCAAAGACAGAAGATGGGCACACATTAGAAGACCTTATTGAGATTCTGAGAGAGACTCACGCAGACGCAGAAGATGAGAGGTTCTCCTTAGCTATGCTGGTACTCATTGAGAGTATACTGCTTCAGAGACACAAGTACTACAAATTCCCTGCGAAGAATCTAAAGATCGCCTAAGATGCTGGTGTACTGGTTGAGTATCCGTGGGGAAGGGAAGCTTACAATCTCCTGCTGAAATCGATAAAGAAAGTTGTGCCATTAAACCTGAAGAAGGCAAAGTATGATATACACGAGTATCCATTGGCGTTGAACCTATGGATACTCGAGTCTATACCGCTGTTACAAACAACGTTTAGTAGAGTTAGTCTAATAAAGCGACATAGTGGATTCTTGTGTGAACGATACACACACATTGCTACTCCTACAATTGCTCAGGTTGAGAGCATGGAGTCATCAGATCAGGTGAGTTTTTTCAAAACCAAAAAAAATGAATTATGTTATTAGCTTTTAGGAAGGATATATAGTAATTTAGGAAGAGATTCATAAATCGTTTTTTTTTTGGTTTTTTATGCAGCTAAAGGTGATTTGCATCTTACCTCCAATACCTGATGATCTAGAAGATGGAGTCTTGTTGGAAGACACATATGATGCAGATCTGAGTTTGATGGTGGAGTTATTGAACAAAGGTTACAAGATGACAGCTGAAGACTGGAGAAAAGGATCACTGGATGTTGGGGATGTGATTGAACAGGTTGCTATGAATTCATATCAGTTCGGTGCCAAGGAGAGAGCCAGACCATCTTCTTCGGGTAAGTCACTTGTCTCGATGATGAACAATCTATACAAGATTGTTGAAGACGGTTTCAAAAATGTCAACAACCGTTTATCAAAAATAGAGGAGAAGCTGGGAATATATGATAATATAAACACAGACGATCATGTAAAGTAACTTGTTCTAAGTACACTTAAGGACTTTGGATGATTTTCCTTACAATTAACAATTAACTGTTTGCATTTTCTGTTGTAGCAGCATAACAGAGATGATGGAATCCCTCTATTTAACAATTCCCCAACTCAAAACTTCAACACAGATACTGGGATCCCTCCAGCTAACAAATCTCCAAATGAACAAGATACAATTCCAGTGACTCAGAATTCAGAGACTTAGAATACTACGAAGGCACACAAGAAGAAGATCCTACTGTTGAATTAACTCAAAAGCTCAATTCAACAGATGAGGTAAAGACAATATTCATAAAAATATTTTTAAACAATTGAAACCACATGGGGAAAAAGAACTGACTCTAACAATTACTGTCCAATGTTTGAATAGATGAACAAGGATGAGACAAATGCCGGTACACAAACACAAGAAGTAACCCAGAAGCTCGATTCAACTACTGAGGTAAGATTTCCTGATTTTTTCCTCATATGTTAAATGTATGAAAGTTTTCTTAAACATATACTAAAAATGTTTTTTATTTGCAGGCTGATACAGAAAATGTTACTCAGAGATGTGGAGATGATGATGGTATGAATCAAAATGAAGAAGATAAACATCATAATGTGGACGAAACCAACAAAAATCAAGAGGTTAGGTTTCTGTGTTTTATTGAAAACTAAATTTATAGGAAGCTAAAATAGATCCTTGTTGCAGAGAGATAATGCTGAGGATGGTGTGGATCAAAACAATGATGTAGAAGAAGACAATCAACATCATGAGGTGAGCTTTTACATTTTTTTGAGATTTTATGTGTGTATTTTAGCATCTTTTCAATAAACATTAACTTGTGATTTTTATTCTTGCAGTTTGATAGAGATGATAACATTCATTTACCATCTCCTACACGTACTGAAACACCATCACTCTCTCAGGAGCTAACAGTGCCAAAGCTGTTGGAAGAAGTTGAAGCGAAATACGAAAAACAAATGGAGGAAAGGAGTAGTACGAGCAATTCTTAAAACACGGATGCGTGTTTTAATGCATGACTTGGGCATAGAACATGATTTTAAAATCGAAGAGATATGCCACCTGCTAGGAGAGAAAGAAGGTGAACATGAACCAAAAGAGAAGGTAAGTATAAACAAAACAATATCCTCTAAATACTTTTAGATAAACAATACCGTTTGCTTTTTGACTTTTTCTTATGTTTTTATGTTGCATAAGGAAAAAAGTGAGAAGGATGTGAAGTCACAAACTAATGAGCCAACGTTTGATCTTAAATGTTTTACTCCACCCGAGGTTTGTTAAAAAACATCTTACTTTTAGGAAAACCTTCTGAATACGGATTTATTTGGTTCTTTAATAACCAGTGTTGTGTATGTGATATCTTCGAAGAGTTTTTTACAAGACATAACTATATCGTTTCTTGTGTTGCAGTAGAATTATGTGATGTCTTTGATGTATTTAATTATAATGTGCGGAGTTTTCTTACATATAAATTTCAGGAAAAAAAAAAGAAGAAATGGTGTAAGGAAGTTAATAATGCTGTTCCAGCGAAGAAACAAAAAATTGACGATGAACAGTAGGTTCCAAGGCGGAGCACCCGGATCATAACTCCATCAATGCAAACCATCACTCCATATAGAGCACCAAAAAACCTTGCAACAGCTGCTATACATCCGAAATTCAACCCTTTTCTGTCTCCTACTCTTAACAATATGGAAGAATTGAGTGATTGGAAGAGCTCAAATATCAAACAAGGGTTAGTGTGTTGTTTTAACGCTTCTTTTCTATTTAAAAAGTAGATTTTCTATCTAAAAGAAAGATAAATCGTTTCTAATATTTGCAGAGAGATCACTGATACACAATTATTAACTCCACACTGGTTTGACGTGCTAGAGAAACCAGAGGCATGTCTTCAAGAAACGGTATTTTTATACTCACTGTAAAAAATTGCATCTGTTTAGCATCGAAAGATCAATAGTAATTTGGATCAGAGATACTGTATTGGTTATTATAAGGAAAAATCTGGGTTTTTTTCATTCATTCTGTTTATTTTATGCTTGAATATATTCATTTTTGTATTAGAAACATACACTGATTACTTGTTTTAAATTTTGTAAAAAACAGCATGTCGATGCAGGATTAGGAGTAATTTGGCTCAGAAGGAATCAAGACCCAGTCTACTTCCATAACAAGAGGCTCCCAAAGTTTGCATTTGTAGGAATTAGCTTCCTCAGAAGACTGAGTGAATGCTACAAGTATTTCAAGATATCAGATCCATGGAAATCACAATATGAGTTTCCTAAGGATTTGATAGATATTGTCAGAGGTGACGTACCTTCTATTTGCCTTCCTGCAAAGAAATGGCATGACATTGATGGAGTGTATGGCGTCGCCTATTGCTAACCAAAATACGAACAGCACATTGGCATGGAGATACGCTTCACTACAAGAACAATCACAATATTAGACTGTAAAAGAAACAAGTGTAAAGGTGATTTGATACACAGTCTCATCAGACCATTTGCAGGTGTGAATCCATAAAAAAACCCTTTTATGTAATATAACTATGTTAGTTTGCAGTATATATACATAATGAGTGATTGTATATTGGTTTTCATTGCAGAGATGATACCATATCTTCTTCGTTGTGCTGGGAGGAAGGTACCCTAATGATCAAGAGCTCACTCCATACAAAGTCTACTGCCCAAAGAAATACATCATGCATACAACCATTGATGAGAATTGTGCACTCTTCATCATTAAGATGATTGAGTGCCACTCTATGGGAATAGAGGACTTGATGATCAAATTGAAAGATATAACTGCTGAAGACACAAGATTGAAGATGGCATTTGATATCTATCGTGAATTGTAGTGAATAAGATAGATTTGATTTCTGTTTGATTTCCTGATCATTGTAGGTAATGAGATTGATATGGTTTTAGTTTGATGACATTGTAAACATTTGAAACTGATATGTTTATGTCAGTGTTTTTGGGCTAATGTTTGTGTCAAATACCAGGTTTCATAAATATTAAGGAATGCGTAATTATAATTTTAGAAAGGCCTTTATTATAGTTAGGGAGGCCTTCTTAACAATAATAACTTAGGAATATTATTTAGGAAGAGTTTCATGAATAATTAGGAAGCTGTTTTTTTTATTTTAGGAAGGTATTCTTAAAATTTAGGAAAGGTTTAATAAACCACTAAGGGGGGTGTATTGAAACGATGATTTAGGGAGATTTTGGTTTTTTATTAAAATAACCTGTTATTGAACTTATGATTTATAAATCTCTTTTCAAATTACCTATTATTGAACCTATGATTTTTAAATCTCTCTAGAAATTACTTGTTATTCAATCAAAGATTTATAAATCTCATATCAAATCCACTATTATTCAAACACGACCATAGAATTTCATAATAAATATTGAGATTTGATTTTGAGTGACTTTGAACACATTTTTAGTTCAAAATATGAATGTAAAAATCACATCTCTAGAGGTGTTACTTTGAGGGATTTGTCTTTCTTTTATAAAATTGTTTATCGTTTTGCCAAAAAGAAAGAAAAAAAATTCTATTGTTATTTTTTTCCCCCATCTGCTTTGTTTGAGCACAACCCATCTTCTTCTTCTTTTTCCTCTCTGCAACTCTCAAAGCTCTTCTCTCTACTACTTATATATCAACCCTGAAAGCAATATGTTTTCTTCATTGTTTCCCATCGTTATCTTCTCTATACTACATAAAATTTGTGAACTGTAAACCCCAACATAATTTCCTGGCTTTTTTCTTCTCCCATCTGTTGGAATAAATTAGTCAATGGTGATGAGGTTGATTTCTAACAACATATTACTTTACAAACAGAGCCTTTGTCTCAGATGTAATTCTACGCTTGCTCTCTCTAACTACGAGCCCATCACCCAGAAAACTCGAAACTTTCTCGAGACGACGACGAGCACTGCTATCTTTCAATGTAATTCTCAGATTTCGAAGCTCAAGAGAAATGGGAATCTCCAAGAAGCTGAATCTATTTTCAGACAAATGTCAACATAGAAGTATAATCTCTTGGAATGCGATGATCTCAGCATACGCAAAGAATGGTAAGATGAGAAAAGCATGGTAAGTATTAGATGAAATGACGGTGAGAGCTACAACTTCTTATAATGATATGGTTACGGCTATGGTTAAAAACAAGTGTGATTTGGGTAACATTTTTTTTGTTTGGTTTTCTTCGTCTAGAAATTGAGTGACATTTATAAGACAAGATGTTTGGTTTAAAGGGTGTTCTATAAACTGATAAAATCCTGCAGATCCTTGATTCGGTAGATTCATCTTTGAACACACATACACACACCAACAATAAACACAAATCAGTATCTCAAATAATTATCAAACTTTAAATATGTTTTCTGATTATCAAATTTTTGATTACACAAATCCGAATCTGTAAATTTTTTGATTATTAAACTTAAAATTATCAAACTTTGAAACTTTACAACATGAAGCTGTGATTCACTTGACTATTGATAACGATGCTGAGCTTTATGATTTTATAAACAAATCACACCACTCACCTAAATTTCATTTTTTGCTTAAAGAATCACACTCAAATCACTAATATGTATTTATAAAATTCCAACAAATCAATCAAAATATCCTCAAATTTCACTTTAAAATCTTTCCAAATCTCTCCAAATCAAATTCCATCAAATCTCTTTAAATCATCATTCCAATACACCCCCCTAAATCCTTAAAAAAAATCAAACATAGCATGTAACCAATATGCCATGCTTCTCATACTTCTCAAAACACTAAATACTTAACAAAAAAATCAAGATAGACAAACTATTTTAAACCAGATTTATTTGAAATTAGGAAGAGTTTCATAATATTTAGGAAGGTGTTTTTTAATTTTAGGAAGCTGTTTCAAAAGTTTACAAAAGAAAAATGCTAGGCATTCACGGCCAAGGAGATTTGAACCCGAGTTCATAGTGTTTTTAGAGTGTGTGTAACCAATATACCATGTTTCTCATTCATGTATTCCCTAAACTTAATTATATATATACATTAAATACTAAGTCAATCTTAAAAAAAATGCTGGGCATCCGCAGCCACGAAGACTCGAACCCGGGTTTATAGTGTTTTTGGAGAGTGTGTAACCAATATGCCATGTTTCTCATTCATATATTCCATAAACTTAATTATATATATACATTAAACACTAAGTCAATCTTAAAAAAAAAAGATTAGGATGTGTACAAGCAAATCAGTATCCATCATTAAACCAAAAACACAAATGTAGTTATATCTGATACATGATAGGCAAAAAAATTTTAAAAACATTTAAAAATATGTTTATTTGAATTTAGGAAGAGTTTCATAAAATTTAGGAAGGTGTTTATAAATTTTAGAAAGGTAGTCTTAACAAAATATATAGATAAGAAATCAAGATGTTCACAAAATCAAACCATTATCTATCACTAATAATATGTGATACATTAAGACAAAACAAAAAAAATGCATTAAAAACACAATTTAGGAACAGTTTCATATTATTTAGGAAGGTGCTTTCGAAATTTAGGAATGCTTTCCTTTATACGTTGTTATAACCAATAATTCGAGTATACACTCAAACAAATTTAGTTGAAACCACTAATGTAAGTCACAATATCTTATTGGGTCGTCCTCAGCCACATGGTCTGCAAAAAAAATTTGATAAAATGTTAAAAACGTTTCACAAAAAACTGTCACATATTCAACATAAAACTTTAAAAAGGAAATGAATGTAAACAAGATACCTTTAACAAGCCCTTAATCATATCGCAACTATGCACGTACTCTTGTTGTGTCCTCCTCTACCACATCTGCTACACTTGTGACTCTGAGACTTTGAACCCGGTACACCAAACTCTCCAACAGAGCGCAATCTCTTTTTTGGCGGTCTACCACTGCTTGGTTTACTCCCTAGAGGTGCACATAAGAATCCAGTTACAGAATCTTGGAAAATCCAATTATTTTCGTCTCCATTTGGGTGTATGCTTTCAGAATATGCTTTAGCCCATGTCTCTGTCAAGTAGCAATCATGAACGAGCTTATTTTGATCCATATTTGAACATTTCGCAGCAGCAATGGCATGAATACAAGGTATTTTGTCAATGTTAAAAACACAACAGCTGCACTGACTGTTCTTTAGGTGGACAATAAACTTGTTCATGCTATCCTTTACCTCAAACTCGTCTTGATTGACTTGGAAGACGTCAAGTTTCATTGCATCTAGGAACCTTAACACCAACTTATCCACTACTTTTGGCGTGACAAGCTTGTTGTGTTTAGCAGCCATTTCACGTCTTTCATGAAACCACGAAGTCAGCGTTAACCGGATTGTCTCAAGAAGGGAAAGCACCGGCAACTCCCGTGGTCTTGTCAACATTGAATTAAACGACTCTGCAATGTTTGTTGTCATCATATTGTAACGGTTCGAAGGAGCATAAGAACGAGCCCACTTCCTGAAATCAGCTTCTTCTAAATATGTGGCCAGCTTAGGATTTGCAATTTGTATATCTCTGAAACATGTAGCAAACTCTTGACGAGTATAAGCATTAGCTGCAGATTCAAAAAGTGGTAAACACGAATCACCTTTAAACTTGATTTTAATGTTGTTTCCGAGATGAAATCTGCAGATTCCGTGGTGTGAAGCTGGATACAGCTCTAAAAGTTCTTTCGCAATGGATGGAGCACGGTCAGAAACAAACACCAAATCTTGTGCATCAGGTATGATACAACGCAGGCACCTAAAAAACCAACTCCATGACTTGTCATTTTCAGAATCAACAATAGCAAAGGCTATCGGATATAAGTGATAATCTCCATCCTGTGCTGTAGCTACTAACAATGTTCCCTTGAATTTGCCCTTTAGGAAGGTACCATCAACAGCAATCACTCTCCTCATCAGAGAAAAACCTCTGATTGACGAGCCAAATGCAATAAAAACGTATTTGAATCTAGTATGAGGATCTAACTCAAGATTAAACACTGAACCTGGATTTTTTTCATTAGCCATGTACAACCACTTTGCTAGGTTGCTGTAACTGTCCTCAGGAGTGCCTCTAACCAAAATCTGAGCTTCCTCTTTTGCTCTCCAAGCTTTTTTGTAATTTATATGGACACCATGATCTAATCGAACCTTCTCAACAATCTGTTTAGGCTTGAGACCAACCTTCTTTTCTCCATAGTTGCTGCAAATATAAGTACCTAACAGTTTTACAGTTGCTTGCCTATGATTTGCATTCCTATGTGTTGTATCACAAGTGTGTTCATGCATATACTTCCTCACCACAAAGAAATTAGATGACTTTAGCTTTGTTGCACGCATCTTCCAGCTGCATTTAGCATCGAGACAACCCAATATAAATCTTGTTGTGTCTGACCACAATGACCTGAACTCAAACTTCCACTTAAGTGCCCATTTTCTCATAGTCATCATCAACTCTTCTTTGTTTGTGAAATATCTGCCCTCATGTATATCATCACATCCTTGAGTGTGTTGTGAACAGCCTATAGATACTGAATCTGGATGAGATGCAAGAATCCCTTTATCAGCAGTTGAGGATGTATCATTATGTTGTGCAGAAACTGACATGTCACTTCCACTTGGTCGATTATACTCCTAAAACAGACACACAAATGTAAAAACATATGTTAGGAATGCCTTCCTGACTCACAATATCTATACCTATCACATTATCTATCATCTCATATCTATATCTATCACCTTCACTTTCACAAGACTATCTATTTTAGACACACCATCTCATTTACAATAGTCGCAGTATCTATATCTATCACACTCACCCTTCAAAAAAACTCATAAATCTTAATTTGTATAAAACAAAATATTTTACCTCAAACACTGATGAGCTCAAATATAATACCCTAAAGTATCTAAGCAGTAGCTGTAGTATTCTAGGGGTCGAACCACAAAGACTCAAGAATTCACTCAATAGATATTAAGACTCGAATTAAGCTAAGAGAACAAAGTGATGCAGGAAATAAACAGCAGAATATAAAAGTTGTGGAATCAATGGAGGAAAAACGCTAAGCCTAGGGAAATTCTCCGGTAAATCAGAATTGCAGGTCAAATAGAATGTCAGGAGGATATTAAGCACTGTTCTTGAACTTGAAACACAAATGTAAAATCAACCAACCGTCGCTGCGAAGATTATCTATGTCTAAACCTAGAATTCCAAATTTCTTTGCAAATCCTATGAATTCAAACAAGCATTAATGATCAGGTTCAATTGTTCACAAAATCCTAAACCAAATTTCTTTGCGAATAGGTCTTTTGCTCATCTAACACTAGTTCAGGCAATCAATCACACTTTCGTGCCAATCAAACAACCTACCAGTCAGATATAGGTCATGAAGCTAGAATAAGCAGTAATCACAAGTCAGATGAAGAACTCTATTGAATCTCTCCTATCATTCAGATCAACCTAACAATTCATCAACACCCCTTGAATACCCCTAAACGTCCAAGGAATCTACTCAGCAATGGTGAATGAAGCAAACATCATGAATAAAATAGATTGCATAAACAATAAATCAAGAGTAAACAAGGTTCAGATTGTCTCCCACAAAATCCGGAACCAATCTCTCTCAAAGTATTCAGAATTATCATAAAAGCTAGTCTTCCCTCTAAAGTTGGCTAAAAACCCTAAATATAATGCTAAAACACGTTCTGGCTTAATTGTAAATAATAGAATCTTCTGGCCAAGTTGCAGACTCTTCAGACTTGTAAAATACGTGTTTCCTTTCTGCAGTCGGTATCGATCGAATACCAGGTAGGTGTCGTCGATACCAGGACTCTATGCCGCAGACTGGACTGTCTTCACGAAAACTGGCATAACTTTTGATCGACCGATGGTGAATGGCCTCAACCACTTCCAAATGAAAGCTAAGCCATTAATCTATCTTGTTTCCAAATTTGAGCTCAATCAACGGTGGGAAGTTATTCAACGAATGCAAAACAAACTTCAGAATGCTCCAATACTCCAATTATGCTCCAACGTGCAAAACCTGAAAAGACTCAAAAGACTACAAAAACACTAGAAGGACTCTTAAACAAGACATATATCATGGCTAAAAACGGGTAAAAACTATGAATATAACTCCCCAGACTTAGCATTTGCTTGCCCTCAAGCAAACAAAAAGCTAACTAGAAAAAGAGGTTTGAAAACACGAAGACTCCTGTCTTGAAACATCAATGACCCTTTTCCAAGCTTTCTAGATATCACCTAATCAGTTTCAGTTATAACCACCATGTACTTCTCCGTAGACTTCGCAGCTTCCAGACTCCACATTATCTCACAGTATCATCTAACAAACCTCATCGCCAGTTTCATCACTGCAGCAAATGTTCAACAACCTTCTAGACTCTTCCTCATATGATATCATGACAAAAGAACCACAAAATTACACACTTTGGTATTGTTTTCTCTCCCCCCAGACTATATCTTTTATGTTCTCTTTTTTTTTTATTTTTTTTTTTTATTTTTTTTTTTTTTTGGTTCGCATATATAAATCAAGGTTTGAGACGCGAGAATTGATGGTGTTGCACCGAATCGGTTCTCTCCTTTAATGTATCAAAGGTTTTAGACGAATAATGGGGTCCGGAAAGATTCCTACCCCTCGTTCAACTTTGTGTGATCATTCCTTACCAGTAGAATAATGGGATCACTGGAAATTTCCTAGCTCTCTACTCGCGAAATCATCTCATCTTTTATGCATCTTATTTACCAACATGTTTCAAGGGAGAGGTATACCATTATTTCAACACACATGGGTCTCTTTGTCAGATATGAATGATGAATCAAGCTCTATACACCTAACATAATGATGAAGTGCAAAATTTGGCTCAGGCTTTGGAAGGACTCTGCTGGAGACATAGGTGTCTTCTAGTCAACTGGTCAGTCTTTGGATTTTTCATTAGTCGATCTAGAACTGATTCTGTAACACTCGGTCACTCAAAACAAGGTCAGAACAATAGATTAAGAAAAAGATCATAATCTCCAACATGTTTTGACTCAATAAAACAAATTTGATTCAAAGGAACTGATCTAAGAAAACAAACACATGTCAGCGACTACCTCCCACACTTAAACAACACTGTCCCCAGTGTTATCTAGTCTAGAGTTGGCAAAAGAAATCAAGAAGAGACTGCAAAATGAGACGCAAAGAAGTTACATTCATGTGAGGGTAGTATCGCACGTACAGCCCTGGTACCGAGCGATACCAGGTGTTTGTCGACAGGGCCTCTTCTCGTGATGTGGTATCGATCGACCCACTTGGATGGTGTCAACTCGATACGCTCGTCTGACTGTTTCTCGTGCCAGACACAGGAACAAATCGAGCAAATACAATTTAAAATAAATCATATACAGACTTACATGTGGGTTGCCTCCACTAAGCCGCTTGTTTATGTCTTAGCTTGACCGTGTTGGGGCTCAGCTATCAGTCAGGATCGGGTTGAACTAACCCCCGAAGTAAGCTCACAACCAGATATCCTCACACTTCAGAGTTCGCTCAACATACCTTCCACAACATCCTTTCCTCTCTCTTTCAGCTCTGAAGGAGGATACTTAACCTTAGAGAATGGTTTTGAGGCTCTTGCACTTCACTTATATTCAATGTATCTCCATCACACCTTCATTGAGGGTTCAGAGTCACTGGTAGCACTCTCGATTCTCCTTGTTCTTCCACTTCCCTTTTCTGCTTAGCTTTTCGTGTATTTCTTGGTGATGAGAGAAGGACCATCTAAAAGATCTATGACAGATGCATCCAATAGGCTCTGTCTAACAGATATCACATGTCCTCTCCCGCTGACACAGTGATGCAAGACATGTGTGGGAGCTCCCAGTAGGAATGGATTTGTAGAGACTTCTTGTCAATGTATGAGCAAGCACGATTCTCTTACTGGCGCGTGTTATAACTGCCACCAATCGTAGCCAGAACGGTCTTCCAGAATCAAGGTGTACTAGACATTGCACTACTTTCACACAACCTGAAATCATAGGAACCAGACAATTCTTACTTTAACGAGCAAATCAGGATGTCGTACCTGGGAGCGAGGTGGAAGAGTTCATGAATGTAAGAGGCATCTTAGGAGATCAAATACTAGCTCCAATCCTCTCCTGAACTGCCTTGACACCTATTGACGCTAGCACCTGAGTAAACGAGAGACTCTTTGAAATTCAATTCCGAGATAGACGATGGAACTGAATTTTTCTGGTCTTCCTTTTTTATGTCAACTGCTTCATTGGAGGTGGTGTACTTCTTGCCTTGATGAAGAGTGCTTAATCCTTTCTCAGTTTCTCTGCAACTTCGAAAGTAACCAAGCAGAGGGCGGCTTTTCCACAGCTTCTCTAAATAAATGTTGTTAGAACTCTTCCTCACATTTCTCAAAAGCAAGCAACTCTCTCTGACGTGATGGGCTTTCTGAGATGTCTAGTGGCAAAGTATGGCACTTTAGGCTTTAGACACTTCAACAATCCTCCGTGTTTTTGAAATTTATTTACTCAGTTTGCAGGGGGTATCGATCGAACATCGGTATGGTGTCGGTCGATACTGGGGTTTTTGAGGTGTCCGTGAAAAGCATCTGCACGGTACGATCGATACTCCGGGTGTGTCGGTTGACCATTGCGTCGTTCGTAACGCGATCTGGTCCGGCTCGCTTACGTCTCCGATCGTGTCCTCGAGTCTTACTCAGACTGCGTCGGTGCTCGGTCGATACTGGTCGATGTCTGGTCGACACTCCGCGTCAGCTCGTCGGTCGACACTCGTGTCGGCATGTCGGTTGACACTGACGTATCAGGTTCAAAATCACCTCCTTGTGTGATTGCATTGACGTGTTCATTGTGTGCATGAACCATCTTTCCCTTGACAGCTTGCTGAAGTCTGAGTATATTGAGTTTCAGCGTCTTCTGATGAATTCTAAGAGCTTCAATCTTCTCATCCAGATCTGTGTACATGACATCAATCTTCCATTAAAATATCAACAGTCATTTCTGCTGTCCTCAAGGATCTGTTCAAGCATGGATTCCACCTTACTCCTCCTGAGTCTTAGGCGGCAGAGTCTGGTAAGATGAACTCTCGTAGCGTAGCTCTGCATCGGTATCTGGGCAAAGGAATTCGCTCCGAAATTAGACTTGAATCCTCCTCGCTGAGCGTTGTTGGTGAAGCCTTGGTTGTTGTTGATGAAGCCTTGGTCTGTTGTTGAACTGATACTGCTGATTCTGAAAACCAGTACCACCAATGTAATTAACATCCTTTGCTTCAACCTCATCATAAATCTCGACTTATCAGCAAAGTGTACAGCCTTCTGCTGCTTGCCCATCAAAAGATTATGCCACCGAATTCAATTTCGGCATGCACCTCAGCAATCTGCGATCCATCCAAATTCTCAGCCTGCTTCTTCGCTCAAGTCTGTATTCTTGCGGCTATTGCTAGACCGCCAAGTTCTCAATCAGCACATAGGCATCTTCAGGATACTTCTCGTGTTAAAATTACCATTGCTCGCCGGCATCCAGAGCCATCTGATATCTCCAATCGATCCCTCGGAAGAAATACCCAGCAACTGACCTGTGTGAACCGTGATGCGGACATTTCTCTGATAAGATCTGAATCTCACCCAAGCAGCCTTAAACGCCCTAGTCGCACCTTGAGAGAATAGGGAGATCTTGTTCCTCAACTCCTCGAT
The DNA here is from genome assembly GCA_004349715.1 of Crucihimalaya himalaica. Taxonomy (NCBI): domain Eukaryota; kingdom Viridiplantae; phylum Streptophyta; class Magnoliopsida; order Brassicales; family Brassicaceae; genus Crucihimalaya; species Crucihimalaya himalaica. The sequence goes on along the minus strand of SMJT01000023.1, from coordinate 2,588,387 downwards.
CTTGCATCGTCGTAGAAGTTGTTCAGAAATGCATTTTTCGTCTTTTTCCAAGTGCTCAGCAATCCCGGAGCAACTGCTTCAGCCAGTAAGCTGCATCCCCAGCAAGAGAGTATGGAAAAGCTTACATAAGAGGAAATCATAGAACACTCCATTGTACTTGATGCTAGTGACCAAGTCCTCAAACCTCTCAGTGTGATCCATGGGGTGTTCATGAGGAAGACCATGAAAGAGATGCTGACCCACAAGAGTGAAATATGCAGGTTTCAGCTCAAAGTCATTCTTGAAACGCAGGAACACGAATCGCTGCTCGATTGGCATAAAATGATCAGGCCTGTTGTACTCACCAATCGTCCTAGCACGATTAACCACAGCGTTTCCAACATTCACAATAGCTGGAGGAACATGATGTTTCCATCTCCATCACCCTCTAGGTCTCTGTAACACCAACCTCATCACGAACTAAAACCAATGGGTTGTTCATCTCTGCTGGCTCCTTTGCTTTCCTGAAACACAAGAGTCAAAGCACGTAAGTAACAAAAAAAATTAAAAAAAATTACGACGAGTATCCGATCGATACCGACGAACTTAGTCAAAAATCTAATCTAAAATCTAATGGTGAATTTAGAGTCCCGGCAACGGCGCAAAATTTGATGTGCTCAAATATAATACCCTAAAGTATCTAAGCAGTAGCTGTAGTATTCTAGTGGTCGAACCACAAAGACTCAAGAATTCACTCAATAGATATTAAGACTCGAATTAAGCTAAGAGAACAAAGTGATGTAGGAAATAAATAACAGAATATAAAAGTTGTGGAATCAATGGAGGAAAAACGCTAAGCCTAGAGAAATTCTCCGGTAAATTCAGAATTGCAGGTCAAATAGAATGTCAGGAGGATATTAAGCATTGTTCTTGAACTTGAAACACAATGTAAAATCAACCAACCGTCGCTGCGAAGATTATCTATGTCTAAACCTAGAATTCCAAATTTCTTTGCAAATCCTATGAATTTAAACAAGCATTAATGATCAGGTTTAATGTTCACAAAATCCTAAACCAAATTTCTTGCGAATAGGTCTTTTGCTCATCTAACACTAGTTCAGGCAATCAATCACACTTTCGTGCCAATCAAACAACCTAAGATCAGATTATAGGTCATGAAGCTAGAATAAGCAGTAATCACAAGTCTAGATGAAGAACTCTATTGAATCCCTCCTATCAATTCAGCATCAACTAAATCATCAAACACCTTTGAATAACCCTAAACCTAACAAGGAATCTACTCAGACATGGTGAATGAAGCAAACATCATGAATAAAATAGATTGCATAAAATAAATCAAGAGTAAACAAGGGTTCAGAATTGTCTCCCACAAAACCCAGAACCAATCTCTCTCAAAGTATTCAGAATTATCATAAAAGCTCAGTCTCCCCTCTAAAAGTGGCTAAAAACCCTAAATATAATGCTAAAACACGTTCTGGGCTTAATTGTAAATAACAGAATCTTCTGGGCCAAGTTGCAGACTCTTCAGACTTGTAAAATCACGTGTTTTCCTTTTCTGCAGTCGGTATCGATCGATACCAGGTGGGTGTCGGTCGATACCAAGACTCTGTGCCCGCCAGACTGGACTGTCTTCACGAAAACTGGCATAACTTTTGATCGCACCGTTAGAATGGCCTCAAACCACTTCCAAATAAAAGCTAAGCCATTGATCTATCTTGTATCCAAAGTTGAGCTCAATCCAACGGTGGAAAGTTATTCAACAAATGCCAAAAACAAACTCCAGAATGCTCCAATATCTCCAATTATGCTCCAAACGTGCCAAAACCTGAAAAGACTCAAAAAGACTATAAAAACACTAGAAGAACTCTTAAAACAAGACATATATCATGACTAAAAATGGGTAAAAACCATGATATATCAAACACTTAATGAACGGATGCAACAAAGGATGAATCACCACTCAATTGCTGCAAAAATCGAGTGTTCTCTATTGTATTGGATTGAAGGTTGCTCTCTGTTTTCTCAAAAACAATCTGGTTATTGGGAACCTAAAATAAAGGGCAAAGTGTGAGTCAATCAAAGAAATTACTAAAGCGGTAAAGAAAACATAATCACTAACCGTTACAAACAATCGAATAAGGTCTGAATCCTCTTGAATCTTCTTCATAAATATATTCAATTGACGATCATTCCGTATATAGACCGGTGGAGAAGTTTCTACCAAACTCTTCATTCGTTGAGGAAGTTCATAACTAAGTGTTATATCTTTCGCTAAACAAGCAAGTCTAAAATCCTCAACTAACATCTCAGCTAAACAATTCAATGTGATATCATCATGTACGTCGCAAAGCGATTCACCTCTATTTGAATCAATTTCAAAAAACCAATATCCTTTATCACCTTGTCTCCACTTCCCACAAACTGAGTATAACTCTACCATAGTAAGGAGATCTCAAGAGCAATCTGAAATGCAAAACTAGAGCGATAGAATCATATATTCAACTTGTGAAACGCTTAATGCAAAACGGTAGAGGATCGTATATGTAACCTGTGAATAGCTTTTCAATTACGAATTTGAACAGAAGATCAAACCAAGCTGAGCATCAATTGAAAATTAAGCAGCATCTAATTCACCTATTTGATTGTAAGACACTAGTCAAACCTGATACATCATTCGTCAGAGCAGCAATGTCGGAGGCGCAATGGCGACGGAAGATGTCTATGGCAGTCGTCGTCTTAAATTGTTGATATCGATGGCAGTCATCGACAACGTGAGGGTAAAACGAAGACGGAGACCACACCAAACCTCGCCGGAATAATGGAGAACGTCGGAAAAGGAAAAGGGAGTTGTCGAGCTGAAGGAGGCAAGGGAGCTAAAGGTAAAAATGTCAAGGGAGCTAAAGGCAAGAGAGCTAAAGGAGGGCAAAAAGGTCATTATAAAATTTAATGAATGTTAGATATGGAAAATTAGAGAGTGTGTGGTAGATTAAGAAAACAAAGTGAATGTGATGGTAGATTAGGGTATTTCTCTATTTTTACCATATTTTGTGGGTTTTAAACTTTGAAAATTAATAAAATATTAATTTAATGTGTCATAATATAAAGAAAATCTTTAACTAAAGAAACTTTTTTACCTTTCTAATTTCTATTGATAAATTCATATCTCTTTTCTATTTGCTTTGCTTGTAACTTGCTAATTGCAAGGACTGCTAAGGTACGTGATTTAAAAAAATCTAAGCTAGTTTCATATTAATTTGGTAAAACTCGTAATTTCATATGATTTCTTTTGCTTGCTTATAAATCAAAGGGTTGAAGGGTTGTGTCATATGTTCATGGGTTGATTTTTTTGCATGTTTATAAAACAACAATTATGATTATTACAACATCAACATGTTTCGATGTTTGCTAATGGGTTTTACACGTTCAACAAAAATTCAAGGCTTCGCTTGATACTTGGAGTTGGATTATGATTGTTAATTTATTATTATATTTGTTTTGTGATTTGTTAATTAGAATAGAATAAAATAAAAGTAACAGATGTAGAATTCAAATTTGATTTAGATTGTTGTTATTTGTTAATTTTGATCCGTAAGCTTTTTGTTTGTTGAAAATTTTTGAATGTGTATACATGTTTCATGTTTGATTTGAATTTGTGTATAATTCATCTCTTTTTTGTGTAATTATAGAAATATGCCACCATCTCAAGTTAAACAAAAAACAAACTATCTGAAATTAAGAAAAACAAACCATTTGAAATTAAAAAAACTATCGGTAAGAAATCATATCCGGCTATGTCACAAGAGAGATTTCATGAGTTTTCTTTGCTATCTATTGAGACATATATTTTTGAAAAGCTTGACTACATGAATTTGATTAATGATTTTGTAGGCAAAACTGTAAATAGAGCTATATTTAAATAATATAATTTTATTTTTGCTATTTTTTTTTATTTTTTTTACAAATTACGTATGGAATTAAAACTGTATTACAAAGTTTTAGTATGATTTTTTTGTATTACTATTATTTTTTATTTTGAAAAATATTTACAGGGCATAAAATATATTTTTTGCATAGGGGATTCGAAAATGCCGGTCCTTCTGGATTCTCTTTAAGTCGCTTTTTATTTGCAAGCAAGTTGGTAGAGAAGACATGTGAATAGTGCTGGTCTCGTATTGTGAGCTATTGTTTTCTACTCACAACGATCGTTATTTTTTTTCTCCCATTAGTGTAATATTTTACGATAAAATGTTAAATAAATCCCGCCAAACTCTTTTTTTTTTATATATAATAAAAAATTCATCCCGAAAAAATTGGGCTTGGCGCGAGTCTTACAAAGATTCCACAGTTACAAAAAAAAAAAAAGCTGCCTGTGACAACCAATGTCGGTCGAGATGGCCAGAAGCAGAAACTCCGACCTATTAATTCCGGCGAATACAAGGTCCAGTGCTTCGCGGTTGATCGGCTTTAACAAGCTCGTTGACCAGAGTATTTGGTTCCCGTCGCCGAGCCATTACCACTGACCATCCTGAGCCCGCATCAAACCTCCCGTAATAGATCCATTCTCTGTCACACCGGCTCCTCTATCTTCGATTCTCGACCTAGCAAACCGAAGCTCTGAGATCTCACACCCAACCTCCGGTGGCTACCACCACGTGACCTTCCCAAGCAAGAATTTTTAGATCCGGTCCGGTGAATGCAAATCGCGGCGAATTGAGAGGGGCGATGGCTCAGTCACTTACTCAAAAACCGGATCCCACGATTGCCAACAAAACCAAACAGATCTATCGTTAATCAACCAAGATGAACAACGGAAAAAACCCACCTACCCGCAAGGGACTTCCGCCGCAGCTGCGATGGCCTTTTAGTCATTAACTAAGACAACGGCCTAACTCATTTTAGTCATGAACTTCTTACTCAATTTTGTTTTAAGCATGAATTTTCACTAAGTCGGCCATATTAGGTTAACAGAGCAATCAAACGCAATTTAAAGTCCGTTAATGATCTTCCGTTAAGTGTTAAAACGACGTCACTTTATTCTAATCAAAATTTCACAGACTTGTCTAGACTTATTCAACCTTGTCCAAATCACCTAATAGAAAGGCATCTTTCATCAGCAAAAACACCATTAAACAACAAAACCATTCAAAACAAGAAAACCATGATGAGTACAAACAACTTTAAAAAAAAAACGAGGCTTAACACATGAGTAACCAGAAAAGAAACGATTAAACCATGATGCAAGTCCTCTAAGTCCTTCAGTTCCTTGCTGTCTTTGGCCTTGTGATGAGATCTTTGTCTTTGTGATTGAGATACTTGTTGAGCTTGTGATCCTTGGCTTTGCTCTTGAGATCATAGCTCAAATTGGGATCCGAGAGCTTGTGGTTGTACGTGGTTTAGAAAATTTTGGTTCCTAAGTCAAAAACAAAAAAGATATTCGAGAGCTTGTTGAGTCAATACCATCAGTCATAACTATTAAATTCTATATAAAAAACAAAAAAATCTGATGTTACTTTTGTTAACCTCTTGGTCTCTTTGGTAGACTCTCTACGAATGGATTTTTGTACCCTTGCTTGTTATGTCCTTTTTCCTTGCAGTTGGAGCATCTCATGATTTTCTTCTCCTTGGACATCTGAGTCTTATTTGAGGACGAAGAAGATTCATTTCATCCTTTTTTCCTTACATAGTTAGGCCTTCCTGGATTGCCTTTTCTCCATGGTGGTGGCTTGACAGGCAACCTATTCAATCTAGGCCACAAGTGTATCTTTTAAATAGGTTTTATACCATCCATGTATGTTTTTCTTCACATTCTTCTTGTGTAATACTCACTCACATAATCCTCAACCTTCTCTTTTCTGCCTAATATAACACTTGCAGCATGAAAACAAGGGATTCCGACCCTTTGCCACTTTTTGCAACCAAGTTCTCTTATTCAAATCCACAATGTAGTTAACACCATGCATTGCAGTAATTTTCCTCCTCATGCTGAACTTCCGGTTCAATTTCTTCCTCTTCAACTCTGGTTTGATTTCGTCTTCCACGCGCATGGTGGAGTTTGAACTCTTTCTTCGGCAACAAACTCTGACTCGCCTACATGCGATCGAGATCGAATTCAATTTATGAATTTCGGCATTTGGAGAAGAAATCTATTGGGGAATTAAGAGGATTTGAGGAAGAAATTAGAATTAGGGATTTTGTGTTTGAGAAAATTTGGGATTTCGTTTCAACTTTGGGATTTTGATTAGAATAAAGTTACGTCGTTTTAACACTTAACATACTTGTTTGATTGCTCCGTTAAACAATTTAACAGAGTGCCTAATATGGCCGAGTCAACAAAAGTTCATGCTTAAAACAAAAGTCAGCAAAATGTTCATGATTACAATAGATTACATAAAAGTTCGAGCTTAAAATTACATGAATTTGAAAGTTTGGGATTTATATGATATTTTCCTAATATTTTACCCTTTATATTTCAAATTATATGTTGTTTTAGGGTTTTTTTTCATACAAATTAATAAAACAATTAAATTTTCCGGTTTACCCCTATTAATATGTTTAGTAATTTTTTCTTTTGTCAAAACATTAATAAGGATTAAATTAGAATTTTTAAACAAACATTTGCATTCAAAATCTAAAACAAAATTTAAATTGAAATAAAATTTAAAACCTCTAATGACACTTAAACTAAACAAATGGAGTATTAAAATTTGAAACAATACATGGCCAAAATAAAAACCCCTTATAGATTATAGAAAAGATGAGGCCCAATCGAGAGCCCACCAAATCAACGTTAATTGAAGAAGAAATATGATCTTTTGACTCAATCCAATACCACAATTCATCAAGAGGATATAACTTCAACACGTGTTAGACGAAGTAATCGGAAGATTTTCGATAACAACCTCTGCCGTTGTGCACCGATTCTAGTGAGAGGATTATCATCAAAATATAATCGAAATGTGATCCCTTTGGTAACCACCAAAGCTAAGCCATCAAAACTCTAAAAGAATTTAACAACATAAGAAAATTCGAATAAGCATCAGAAAAGTCTTCGTTCCTTCAACCAAGAAAGCCATCTCTCAAAGAATCCTTTTACCCAAGATCTTCAAAAATCGAGCCTAAGATTCAAATTTTTAAGCAACACTACATCTAAAAATTCATCACCAATCCAGATCCGGAAATTATTGAAAGAAAACTATAAAAAACTAAAGAAAAAGAAAGTAAAATCCAATCGACGGCGGTTAAAAATCACAAAGCTGGCCAACACCGCTAGTGTTAGTGAGATGCTTCCGGACGGAAGTCGACTATCTCTGCTAACGTAGCCAGAAGATGTTGGACGAAAGCTGGATTCAAACAGGAAGCGACTCACCAAAAAACCATCTGGTCGGCGAAGGCAAAAAGAAATTTAGTTTTTCTCTCTCTAAACGATACATGAGAGCACGCAACGTTTGTTAAGAATACTATACGCAAACAAATTTGAAACATAACGGGTGTGATATAAGTGTTATACAATTCAGTTTCTGATTTTCTAATTTTTTTCATCTTACTTTTAAAAGATATTTTTTTTTAGTTTTACAATGTATTTTTAATAATTACTAATAATAATAAAAGTCAGAAAAATCACATGTGCCACCTTCAAAATTTTGTCCACTATAAGTGTCAACCTTCTCGGAGCTAGTCTCACCCCAAGAGTGGTCCGACGCCATCTTGCATCTCTATGCATCTCGTTCCAGTGGTGTGGATTTCAATCTGATTCAAAATTGCCTTGCAAGTCACGATATACTATATTTGGAAGAAACACAGGTCAAGGAGATACAGCTCATTAAGGCTCACTCCTTCTCATCTCACCAAAATCATTGAGAATATGATTTGCACCAAAACCGACTCTCTAAGTTACACATATCCTCATAAGTTAGAAGGTCTTGTTCAGGTAAAATCCGATCGAGTTCAGGTCATTCAGGTAAAGGAGCTTACTATCCAATAGGATAAATATAAAAATTGGTTCGTTTCGGCTCTGGTCCTATCGGGCTCCGATCGGATCATGTTTAGATTTTCAGAACTTGTAAATACTCGATACCTAAACGGATACCCGAATATCCAAAATATTTGTATGTTTTTCAGGGATTTGGGTAAAATTTTGGATTACTAAATTTTGGGTATAATCGGATACAAAATATTCAAATAAATATACAAATATTTCGGGTATTCGGATAATGTTCATGTAATCTTGGATAATCGTCTAACTGTTTGAATATCCAGTATAATCGAGTACAAATATTTTGGGTATTTAAATACATGTTCGGTAATCTCGGATAATCGGATATCCGTTCGGGTAATCTTGGGTAATTGAATATCCGTTTGCGTATCAGATAATACGTGAACCGAAAAGATATCCACGAGTAGACATGTATATGATCCAATATGATAATTTGGTCACACCCATGACCAACCCGAACCGGTCTTTCTGGGTCAGTTCCGGTTCGGGTTTTCGAGTTCATTTTTTTTTCCTCAGGCCTAGTTTGTATTCATCTCCCTCCTCAGCTATGATAGAAGGTCCTTAATCTTGCTCTATTTTTTCGATTTACTTTTCTCTGTTTTTGCTAAGTAGTGTTTCAAGTTTCATAAGCTGATACTGATTCATTTTTGTACCATTGTTCCTTTGTAAATATCTCCTTTTTGTTGATTAATATAATTGAATTTTTAACCCAAAAAACAGTGTAAGTATATATGACAAGTTATGAATGGGGGTTTTTCACAAACAACTTAATAAAATATCTAAAATAATGGTATTTGAGGCAATTTTCATTGTGATCTTCTCCGCCTTCCGGACTTCTCATCGGAGTTGTGGGAGGGTGGTAGATTCTTTTTTTTTTTCTCATTTTCCTTATTTAGTTTTCTCCAATGGATTTATGGAAAAATTACAAGTGGTGAGGTATGGTGTGGTTCTTAGTGTCAGCTCTTGTTGGTTTGTGGTGGAGATTTTGGCTGGGCATGGCGTCATGCTTAGGAATCGACGATGGTGGTTGATACGCTTGGATTTTGGGTCTGTGTTTTGTCTTTGTCGGCTTTCCTATCTCCAATTTGGGTTGTCCACGGTAACAACTCTCGCGCTTGATGGTGCGATTAGGTTGTGGGAGCTGGTTTTAAACAACAATACTAACATAAATCTGCCATTAAATCATCAAAAATCTGTCGTCCACAAGAAAATTGTTGTTCAAATAAATCTGTCATAACATGGATCGTCGGGGTGTAGTGTAACACCCGCGTCCGATGATTCCGTCAAGGATCATCGAGGATCCTTGAGGACCAACGAAGATGGTACGAGGATCAGTGTTGGATTATGAAGAATGATCGAGGATAATGTTAATTGGTCGAAGGAAATCCGAATGTCTGACGAAAATCAATCTAGAAGTTGATTTCCGATAAATCCCTGTTGAATGTTCGGACATAAATGGATAATGTTCGGAGAATAAAGAAAATGATCGGACAGGATCGGATAACGTTTGGGAAAAGTGGATAATGTCCGAATAAAATAAGGAATCTTCGGTAGAATCAAATAAGGTTTAGATGGAATCAAATGATTGTCGAGTCCACATCAGATAATGTTGGATCCGCGTTGGCGTCAAGGATTCCTGAGCCGACGTCGAGGATTCCTGGGCCATCGTCTAGGATTGATGGGCCAGCTTCAAGGAAAGATGGACCAATGTTGAGGGTTGATGGACCAAGTGTCAAGGTTTCATGGATCTTGTGACGAGATTGAGGCCCAATGGTACGGCCCATCAAGAGTTCGGGTATTAAGTGATCATTAGGGTAAATAATCACGAAAACCCTAGGGTATATATAGTTTGAGTCGCCCTCATTCTAAAGCAAGGAAGAAAACTTGAAAGAGAAATCCTAAATAAAAAATTGTCGAGTTCTGCCGTCGATCGTCGAAAAAGTTCAAGATATCATTGATAATCATCAAGGATTATCGAAGAAATGTCAACGTTTATCGAGAAAGTGCAATGATTGTCGAGTATTTTCGTGTAAGTGTTACTCTTGGATTTTATGTCCGAGAGTTGAATCAGTACATGGTATTGGGTCAGGGTGTTTCAATTTGGTATCAAAGCGGAGTTGGTTCTAGGACAGAACGTGAATAGCTCAAAGTCAGAGCATTTATGGTTCTAGGATAAAATCTTGAAAGGAAAAACACAAGTCTAAAGGATTAGACAAGAAAAATGTTAAGGGAACAACATTAGACCATGAAAATTCCAAGGAAAAGGATTAGACACGGAAAAGTGCTAAGGAAAAACATTACTAATGTGGTGAATGCTAAGGAAAGACATTGGCAACGTGGAAGATGCTTAGGAAAAGCATCTGTTATGCAAAAATTACTAAGAAAAATCAATGGTAATGTGATAATTGCTAAGGAAAAGAAATGGTGATGCGAGAAAAGTGCTAAGGACATGCATTAGTGCACGTATTCATGGTACCAGATCCGAGAAGGATCGAGTTAAAAGTTATTGGGTAAGGAAACCCGAGAGCAAAGAAAATCCCATGTTGGATGGAAGTTGGTTTTCAGAATTAGAAGTGAGAAACGTTTCGAGGATAGTTTCCCAACTCGATCATATCATCATAAATGATTGATCAAAGACATTGGAGAATGACTTAAGGAAAATTGTTGGTTTGCTAACTCAATCAATCATGGGGAGTGATTGATGAAAGTCATTGGATAATGACTAAGTGTGGAAACATTGGTTTTGCACCTTGATCAAGTCATTGGAAATGAATTAAGAAAGTCATTTGGATGATGACTAAACAAGGTGGACGAGTCATTTTTTGGAGTGGACGAATGATGGCAAGTGAATTGTCGAGAAACTCAAGGTTGAGAACAGTAGTAAAGTATCGGATCTATTCGGTTAAAGACAAGCCGAATAGTGAATTTTTGAAAGTGAATGTTAATGGCAATGGAACGCCTAAGTAAAGTTGAATTGTTGAGATTGTTTAGATGGGTATCTAACATTTTTAAGGAACGAACGAACGAGTAGCAAAGCGTTGTAAATTCCTTAAAAAAAATGGAAGGTACTACAAAAATTTTTGCAAAAGTTTTCTTAAGGTAATGGATTACCGAGAAGGAGGTTTTTCATAAAATGTTGGAAGTGCCAAGGAATAAGGTGAACAAGAACCAAGTTGTTGCTCATTGAACGGACCAAAGGAAAAGTCCGTCTAGTTTTGAATCGAAAGGTAAGATTCGATAAGTGCTGAATCACGCTAAGTTTTGGAAAGATTGTTAGCGGCGAACCACTAGAGATGTTGTTAACGAATCCGAAGGAGTGAAGTTGGAAAAAATTCTAAAGAACAAGTTAATGTGAATGAGAAAGTTTAAGTAGCAAGCTGTCAAGAACTTCACGAGTTGTTGAGAAATGATTCAGAAAAGAATAAAATCGGTCTTGGATAAGACCGTGTCCGAGGATTTATGTAAGTGATGGATATTGCCGGTCAAAAAAGACTGTGGTGAGTAATCCATTAACATGGACGTTGGTGAGGATCAAGATAAATTGTTTCCCGAGAAGTGATGTTGGAAAACATACTTCTTTGGAAGTTATCTGATGAGAAGAAGGAATTCGTAAAAATTTGACAAAGGTAATAGGTTACATGGACGTGACCTAGTAAAATGTCTAGATAGAAATCTAGCATCCTTGGTATAAGGACAAGGAAGTCCTGTAAGTGAGGCTTGGAGTTTCACGAAAGGAATTGGAGATTCCTTAGATGAATTGTTAAGGACAAGTAAGTTGTCGGAAAAGTGAAGTGAGGGAGACTTCACAAAAGCTGGAATTCGTCCACGTGGGAGTTGGCCACTCACGTTGGAAGAATGAGAATTGTTAAGGAAAAACAAATCCGTGATGTTCTATAAAAGAAAAATAGATGGAAATCCGTGAGTTCCATAAAGGACAGTTGGAGGACTCCGAATATACGTTTACATGATGAATAAGTGGAATGAGTAAAGTTGATTAGGCTAAAAGAACAACCAGGGATAAAGGATGTAAGACTATGTTTAAGTCTAAGCTGCTTTCTTGCAATTGGTTCATTAAGTCTTTGGTTACTTCTCATGGTAATGTTTTGTTGAAATATCTGAGTGATAGATCTACAGCTGAAAACGGACAATCACTCTAGATGGTTAATTTTTGCGCTATATTAGAATGTTGGTGATTGTTCTGTGTGAACAATTACTATGTGAATGTAAAAGAATGTTCATGACTTGCATTTAGATATGTGGATTGATTTTTTGACTGTGGATCTCTGAATTAGTCAAGCGCCGGTCTAGTTTGACTGTGGATCTATGACTAAGTCTTAGCGCCGGTTTTCAAGAATTCATATGTTTTTGATGTTGAGAATGTCTGCTTGTCATGTGTAATGTTTATAGCGCATTATCTTGCTGATTGATCTATGGTGCTCGGACAATCATGCTTGATGGGAATGTAACGAATGTTTGAGAACTAACATTGACTAGTTGAATCGGTTGTTGGATGTGACTTATGGACTATGACCACAAGAAACATAGAAATGAAATGAGGAGAACTTAATCCCAAATGGTGAAGTAGATTTTAAGTTTCTTGATGGTAAAAGGTAATGAATGTAAGAGTATTGGGACGTAATCGGGATTGTTGGTGCGTTCTGGGAGTTTGAGGCCATATGTGTGAAGTCCTTAGGAACTTGCGAGTTCTAAGGCAGAATGTGAAGCGTCCTTGGAAACTAAAAAGTTTGCCTAGGCGTGAATGTAAGTAAATCTCGGAAACTTATGGAGATTGCTGAGATGGTAATGTCGGGCCAATAAGAACTTGCCAAGGTTATAACCGCAATTCGCGAAAGTCCAATACTAGATGTTGTTGATAATGTCTTTGGGAACAAGGTAGTTTCCAGGTATTGTCATGTATGTGTCCTTTGGGAACTAAGATAAAGTCTTTAAAGCATGTGGGTGGTAAGACCTTGGCGTTAGGTCAAGGCACAGCCATGATAAGACCTTAGTTGTGGAGTATGGCAAAACAGGGAATGTATGTAAGGATCGGGAGGGATCTAATAATGTCAGCGAGAATCTTAAGGGATCCAAGAATGTTTGTAAAGATCGTGCGTGATCAGGCAAATTTTATGTTGATGGTGAAGAGTCTGCTAGTTCCTTGAAGAACAAAGTGTAATGGAAGCACTTGCAATGATTTCAATTTGGTAAAGGATCAAGTGTGATCCGAGAAAAGTCTGTAAGGAAGAGTGTAACTCGAAGAGTTCTCGGAAAGAACATGGTTAAGAGTTATGCATTCGGAGATAGTCCAATGCTAAGGTTGAAAGAGTTGTGTGAAGCAATTCAGGTTCAAAATTTTTTATATATCGATGCAAAGGTGTATCAAAGGTAAAAATTGTGACTAAGTCTTGGATGAGATTGTAAACAATGGTAAGTAAATTGTTTTAAAAAGCAATTGTTAAGTAAGTTTGTTGAAATGTTAAGGTTTGGAATGGATTCCAACAGTTGAATTCAAAGACGAATTCATTCTAAGTGGGGGAGAATTGTAACACCCGCGTCCGATGATTCCATCGAGGATCATCGAGGATCCTTGAGGACCACGAAGATGGTCCGAGGATCAGTGTTGGATTGCGAAGAATGATCAAGGATAGTGTTAATTGACCGAAGGAAATCCGAATGTCCGAGGAAAATTAATCTAAAAGTTGATTTCCGATAAATCTGCGTTGAATGTTTGGACAAAAATGGATAATGTTCGGACAGTAAAGGAAATGATCGGACATGATCGGATAACGTTGGGACAAAGTGGATAATGTCCGAAAGAAATAAGGAATCTTTAGTAGAATCAGATGAGGTTCGGATGGAATCGAATGATTGTCGAAGATCCACATCAGATAACGTTAGATCCGCGTTGGCGTCGAGGATTCCTGGGGGCCGATGTCGAGGATTCCTGGGCCATCGTCGTGAATTGATGGGCTAGCTTCGAGGAATGATGGAACAATGTTGAGGGTTGATGGATCAAGTTTCAGGATTCATGGATCATGTGATGAGATTGAGGCCCAATGGTACGGTCCATCAAGAGTTCGGGTATTAAGTGATCATTAGGATAAATAATCACGAAAACCCTAGGGTATACCTCGTTTGAGTAGCCCTCATTCTAAAGGAAAGAAGAAAACTCGAAAGAAAAATCCTAAGTAAAAAATTGTCGAGTTCTGCCGCCGAACGTCGAAAAAGTTCAAGAGATAGTCGATAATCATCAAGGATTATCAGGGAACTATCAGCGTTTATCGAGAAAGTGCAATGGCTGTCGGGTATCATCGAAGATTCATGTTCGATTATCGAGTATTGGGTGATCAAAGGGATTGTACGAGGGATTAAGGTTTGTGATCGAGAATCCACGAGAGACTAACATTGGGATCAAGGATCCTTGAAGGATTATCGAGGATAACGAGTTTCTGTCGAGGGAAACCGTAGATCTATCAAGGAAAAGTAAGGATCTTGGAGATCGGTTTGAGGAAAGTATAGATCTGTCGAGGAATCGTTGAGATCTGTCGCAGCGGTTCGAGGAAAGTATAGACCTATCAAGGAATCGTCGAGATCTATCGCAGCGGTTCAAGGAAAGTATAGACCTGTCAAGGAATCATCGAGATCTGTTGCAGTGGTTCAAGGAAAGTATAGATCTGTCGAGGAATCGTCAAGATCTGTCGAGGGCAAGGAAGGATCGTCGAGATCCATCAAAGTAAGAGGAAGATCGTCGAGATCTGTAGAGGAAAAACATAGAACGTCGAGATATGTTAAGGAAATGGTGAGGATCATCGAGGAAAACAAGGGATCTGTCAATGAAGGTTCGCAGATCCGTTGAGTGGTGTTCATGAACAGTGAAAAAGTGATGTTCGAGTGATGATCGAGTGGTGTGCTTGATGGTGTTCGATAATTGGATCGAGAGTGATGGTGTCCACGGTGAGCCTTCAAGAGTGAAGAATGTGGTTGATGTTCGACACGTTGCCAACTCTGAACATCTCTCACTTTGTGCTTGGTTATGTGGGGTGGTTGGTTGAATAACTAAGTACAAAAGGGGATTTTGTTGGATGACACGATCGTAGCTAGTCCAAGGATGTTACGTTCAGGAGCTGATGAAGGAAGCTCGAGGAAATGAGAGCCGAACGTGGACAGCTGACAAGGATTCACGAGGGTGTACGTGGACAAGTGGACAAAATACTAAGAGTGGTTAAGTTATGATGAAGGTAAGTGTTAAAGTTACTCATTTAATAAGGGATGGATGTTTACTTGATATGGTTTGATAAAAGAACAAAAATTATTGGTATTTCCGTGTAAGTGTTATTCTCAGATTTTATTTCTGAGAGTTGATCCAGTACATGGTATCGGGTCGGGGTGTTTCATGTAGCCTCCTATAAACTTTGCGTTAAGTCTGTAACCACACGATTTTCCAATCTCATTGTTTAGCCACATATAAAGTATCATATCGAGGTGTAACCCCAACCTAAAGTTTTATTAGAGTTTAAAACCCAACTTGTTGACTTTGTGTTGACGTTTGACGGAAAAATTAACAAAAACATTAAACCAAACACATACCCTTTACGGACATCGGATTTCCTTAAACCAAAATCAAAATTAACCAGTTTACAAGCAATGTTTCAGCCAAAATACATTAATTTAAACCGATGGCCACATAAAAACCGACCCAGGGCAAAAACTACCTAAACTAGACTACCCAAAACTCCTCTTATTCTTCTATCCGCTTAATCCACCACTTGTGACATGGGTTGTTGACTTCATGAAGCTTCAACATGAGCCTGCAACATTTCTGAAATCAAAATCGAATTCTGACCATACAAACCTAAAACAAAAGGGTTTTAATTCTTAATCCCAATTGGAGTTTTAGGATTTCTAACAGAGATTCACAATCACCCCGATAGAATAAACCAATCTAACCTAAATCATAGAAATCGAGAGAAACACATTTATTAACTCACAACACTTGCCTCCGACTATATGCTTCGTGTTTGGGGATCTTATGGGTTCGACGACATGCCTTGAAGATGTTGTGTTCCTCTGCGTTCGACGGGTTGGGGAGAAGGGATCGATTACGGTTTGTTGTGATTTGGTTTCTTTGAGTAAGAACAAAGAGGGGAGAAGGGATTAGTTAGGGTTCGACGTTTGAGTGATTTGGGCTCAATTTGGGAATTTTGTTAGTTTGGGTTAGGAGATGACTAACCGGTTCGATTTAGTTACTTGTGAACCAGTAACTAGTCATATTGGTTTTGGTTTTAATTTTGGTTTAATGAAATCCGATTTCCGTTAACAGTGTGTGTTTGGTTTAATGATTCTAGTAATTTTTCCATCAAAAGTCAACACAAAGAACAAATTGGGGTTTAAACTCTAATAAAACTTCATGATGAGATTACCCCTCGATATGATACTTTATATGTGGCTAAACAATCAGATTGGAAAATCGTGTGGTTACATACTTAACGTAAACAAAAATTTTATAGGAGGCTACACCTCGACGATCCGTCATAACATTTATAGTAATCTGTCACAAACTTATATCATTTATATAAATTTGAGACATATTTAGTACGACAAACTTTTAAAAAACTAGTTTTTTAGTAATTTTTGACATGATGGAATTTTTCATTAATGGCATTTTCATAATAATTTTCTAAGTTTCTATTACATCTAGTAAAGATATTTTTGTATATATTATACCCAACTAACCCCAAATATTCTATACTAATCTAATCATTATAACATAGATTAGAGTTAGGCAATGAATGGGGAGCGCAGGAGAAGTGTTTATAGGGGTGGAACCAGTTTTGATTACCATTCAAACAAGAAAAATTGGCAGTTCAAAAAATTATTAAAAAAGAATTCAGGGCAAATCTTCAGTTTTGCAGATTGCAAATCAAAAGCACCACTACATAAAGTCGAGGACAATCGTTCATAACTCTCTCTCTTCTTTCTCCTAAAAATCTAGATCTAAGTTTCGTCGGTTTCCTTTTTCCGTTTTCGCTCTCAGATCTTCATCACCGGTGGTGGGTAGAGCAGAGCATCGATGGATGATGGCCTTTCTTCTCCGTTAGTGAAAAGGTGTGGTGTACCCGCCTCCCAATGCAGCTATGTGGCTAGTTTTTACCGACAATTTGGCGATGCTTCCAAGTGGAGTTCACCTTGTTCGAGGACGCCAGTGGAACCAGAGGTGCTCGTTGCTCATGTTGTTGGGATTGTAGCGCCGATGTGCGGTGGAATGTTAGATAATAGCAAACCAAACTCGATATTTGGTTAGATTCGTATCTAGTAATCACAAAGGTTGTATTCACAGATCATAACATAGAAGCAAATCGTTTCTAATCTCTCACTCTTAGAACGATTACAAGAAGATTACATAAATCCCCTTTTCAAGCACATCGCTTGGCTACAGTCTCAAATTGAATAGCATAAGAGCGATAATGAGCTGCAACAACTCTTATATATGAGAATCCTTTGTTTCCCGTAGAAGCTTCTTCTTCATTCTTCTCCTCTAGATTCTCCGATTCCTACAGAGTCTTTCCTTCCACGCCATCAGTCTCCTTATTAAAAATCTCCACTTCCATAGTCTCTGATTCATCTAGAGGATTTGTATTCTTCCTATAATAGGCCTGATGAATCGTATCAATACTTGTTTCCCGGAAAAAAGCTTGTCCTCAAGCTTAAACTCAGGGAAGAAACGCACAATATCCTTGGAAAACATCCAAGAATTCTCCTCAGCTGGACAATCCCACCATTGAATCAAAAATTCGCAACCTCCCGTCGCATTAAACCGTACAACAAGAATCGTATCTCGAAACAACAACTCCTTTGCAATCATTTTCGATGGATCCAAAAACTGGACATGCTGATGCTCACCCAACACCGCCTTAAGATGTGAAACGTGAAACACGTCATTAATTTTAGACGTGTCGGGCAGACGTAACCAATAAGCTACTATCCCAATACGCTCGACAATCTCAAACAGACCAAAAAGATTAGTGGCCAACTTATGACAATTCCGCCGAACCACGGTCTGTTGCTAGAACGACTGTACCTTTAAATACACCCAATCCCCCACCTTGTAAACCACATCATGACGCTTCTTATCAACATTTTTTTTCATGATATCATGTGCTCACTGCAAGTTTGCATGGATCCAGGATAACATCATATCTCGTTCTTGCAATTGTACTTCTCAGTTATTGGTGGATCCGTGCTCAAACTTAAGAAGTTGTGGAGGATCCTGTCCAAATACAACCTTGAAAGGAGAATTCTTAATGGCGGAATGGTAGGAAGTATTATAAGAAAAATCAGCCCAAGCTAAGTAACTATACTAAGTCCAAGGATGGCCAGAGGCGAAGCAACAAAGATAAGTCTCTAGAGAACCATGACCTCCGTCTGACCAGTCGGTCTAGGGATGGTAAGTTGTACTAAACTTCAATTTAGTACCTGAGAGCCGAAATAATTCCTTCCAAACTTCAGCAAGGAAGATCCGGTTCCGGTCTGAGATGATTAATTTTGGGAAGTCGTTTAATTTGACCACTTCTAAAACAAACTTGTTAGCAACATTCATAGACTTGAAAGGATGTTTAAGGCCAATAAAGTTTGCAAAACTTGCTTAGTCAATCCACTACAACAAGAATAATATTCACACCACGAGAAGGAGGTAAACCTTCAATGAAATCAAGAGAAATAATTTCCAAATCACCTTAGGAATGGGTAGTGGCTGAAGAAAACCAGTCGAAGTTAATGTAGAATAATTATGAGTTTGGCACACGGAACATTCACTGACATACCTCTGAACATCCTTGTGCATTCCTTCCAATGTTTTTGAAATACCGGCATGACCACCAATTTTACCAGTCATGGAACTTGTGGAAAATCAGAGGGATTACAATAGAGGATTTAGGAATCACCAACATTCCCTTATACTTAAGTTTTCCGCCCGCGAGATGATAATGATCATTAGTCAAAGTGTGAGACCGTGGCTGCGTGAGTAATGTTTGAATCCCTGCATCATTACTAATTTCCTTAAATAGATCGTGCAACAATATAATAGATGGGACCGTGAGGGCTAGACACAAAGCGGAAACCAGATGTGGAATCCTAAATAAGCCATCCGCTACCTTGTTCTCCTCCTCGGCTTGTAAACGATATCCATATCGAATCCCAATAACCGTGTACGACCTTTAAAACTCCATGTTCACTTCCTTCTGTTCCAATAAGAATTTCAAGCTTCTCTAGTCCTTATAATATCGAACTTTCGTCCAAGAAGGTAGTGTTTCTACTTTAAAACAACCATCACTACCACCACTATTTCCCTCTCATATGGCGGCTTTAACTGCTCCCTTGCCGTAAGACCATGGCTGAATAAGCTATTGGCCATTTGTCTTGAAGAAAAAAAACTCCAACACCCATTCCCATAGCATCAGATTCAATGAAAAATGGTTATTTAGTAAAGTTTGGTAATCCCAAAACAGGAGCGATAACCATAGCCATCTTCAACCGTTCAAATACTTTTAAGCCGTGGAAGACCAATGAAATTCATCGTTTTCAGTAGTTATGTTAATGGCCTAGCAATCTCCCCAGATCCCCTAACAAACTTTCTATAGTAGAAGTTAACCCCAAGAAACCCCTCAGCTATTTGATATTCATTAGAATTGGCCACTTGTGAATAGCTTTTGTCTTAGCTACATCTGTAGCAACTTCTTCGGCTGAGATAATGTGGCCACACCAAATAAGCATGTTTTAGGTTAGCAAACAAGTGGTGACCCAATAACAGCACCAATGTTAGATAATAGTAAACCCAATCTCCATATTCAATTGGATTCAGATCAAGAAATCACAAAGGTTGTAATCACATATCAAAATAGAGAAGCAAATCGTTTCCAATCTCTCACTCTCAGAACGATGACAAGAAGATTACATAAATCCCCTCTCTAAGCACATTGCTTGGCTACACTCTCAACATGAAAAACATAAGAACGACAATGAGCCGCAACGGCTCTTATATATGAGAATCCATAACTGCAAACCCTCGGTTCCCCTTAGAAGCTTCTTCTTCATTCTTATCCTCCAAAGTCTTCGATTCACTTAGAGTCTTTCCCTCCACATCACCAACTTCCTTATTAACAATCTCCACTTCCATAGTCTCTGATTTATCTAGAGGCTTTGTCTTCTTTTTATAATAATCCTGATGAACCGTATCGCAAAAGTTGGTTGGTGGGTTGGTGGGTCTTCATTGTTAGTTTGGTGATTAGCGGCAGATCCTTTTGGATCTGAAAAGGCTGGTCTCGGATCTCGACGGTTAGGTTTTGTGTTGAGCCAATAATTCTCTCTGTTGTTGTTAATTGCATTCACCGGACCAGATTGAAACTAGGGAGGTCTTGGAAGGGGTTCGTTGGCTTTGGAATCGGATATGAGTGTTTGATGTGTTTCTCTCTTTTTGCTAGGTAGGGGACTATAGAGTACAACCAATTATCTTGGGATTGATCTATACCGGAAGAATTGTTACGGATTTAGTCTTGTCGTCGACTCGGTTCAGCGATGGTATCCGATTATTTCAGCCAATGAGCTTGAAGTCGAAAGTGAGGTACAAAGTAGTCCTTCTAGTAATCGCCGACACTCGTTGGTAAGAGCCCCTCTCTTCGTTTACCGTCCACTTTCAGATCTCATCACTACAAGAATATTGGGTTTTTATAGTAGTAGAAGATAACGTTTTATTCATTTAAGTTATGGTTGACATACCCCTCAGTTTTACATAGCATTTGTATAATTGTAAACGCTATAAAATAGTGTTAGATTAGGGAAACATAATTTTGCGTCTCGTTTTGATATCTTTAATTGTAGATACCTCATTGCAAACGTTATGATAGTGTTAGGCAGTGAAAAAAAAGTTTCGTTCCCGCGACACTTAGAAAAAACTTAAGACCAACCAGATTTTTGGGCTCCAAAAAAATAATTCCTAATTGATCTAGCTGGTACCTAAAATTTCAATCTCCCCCCCCCCCTTCGCTCTACTTTGGTCGATTATCAGAAGCTCAAACCTAATCTTACTCTCTCCCTCACAGATCTCACACTTTCGAACCAAAAGCACACAAATCTCAGACCTAATTCGACTCTCTCCCACACAAATCTCACTCTTTCGAACCAAAGCACCTAAATCTCAGGCCTAATATTTGACTCTCTCCCACACAGATCTTCCCCTTTTGGTCGATTTTGACTATAGATCAAGTCCTATCCCAAATCTCTGAAACACAAAACCTAGTAATTTGTCAGCTATCATACTCGTTCACTTCGATCCTGAAGAAATCCATTGTGAATCCACTAAGCAAAGGTAAAATCCAGTTTTTTTTGTTTCTGATAACGAAATCGTGTTTCTTTCTTTATTTGTAGTGATTTAGGCTGCTTGGAAGTTGAATTGATCCTTTTTGATTGTTTTTACTTTTTAGCAGGAAGATTTTGTTTAAGGATTAAGTGCTTTCGTTAAAGGTACTTGTAATTATCAGGGTATTTTCTCTCTTTTTGGATTTTGATTATTGTTTGTGTGAGTTTAATCGATTGATACTTTTGCTTTTCTTTTGTAGTTCGATTTAATCAAAAGAGAACAAAATCTATCAGGTATCTCACTCAAATTTGGTTATCAATCACATATCGTTATGTATTGTTGTTGTGGCTTAACGTGACATTCTCTAATAATAACTTGTATGTACATTTGGTCGGAGCTATTGTAACATGGATAAAGCTTGGGTCTGGTTACCAAGGTATTAACTTCAATGTGATTACACATATTCATTGATTTCATTTCATGCTTGGAGATTCTGAATTTTTATATCTCACTTTCTATTAACTTATAGGAATAGCCTTGAGTATGAGCAAGGAGCGACTAAGTTTGTGTCTGATTCAACAAGAAGTTTGGGTAATCCATCTATATGTTTTGTCCTTGCATTGATTGCCGAAATGTTTGCCATCAGTCAACTGATACTGTGTTGGAGCATCTAGTGATTAGAGGGATGGATCTGAAGTACAAGAGAAGTAAATGTTGTAGTAAACATGGGGATATAAGGAATGATAAGACAATTGATGTTTAGACGTTTGAATATGAGGCTTATGACTTGATTAAGACAGCTTTTATGGCAAGTGAAGCAATCAACCATCTCAAAAGCAGAATGTAGGTCAGTTTCAGGAAATTGACAGTCAAGAAGAATCTAAGTTCAGAAAGAAGTTAGAGGATGCAGAAACTCCATTGTACTCGACGTGTTTGAACTACACCAAGGTTTCTGCAATCATGGGACTTAACCGGATAAAAGTCAAGAGTGGCTTGTCAGAGGCATACTTTGATCAACTTCTAATGCTAGTTCATGACATGCTACCTGGAGGCAAATGTGCTTCCTAAGTCTACAGATGAGATGAAGAAGTTTTTGAAGATTTTTGGTTTTTGTTATGAGTTCATTCACGCTTGCAAAAATGATTGTATCCTTTTTCTGAATCAGTATGAGGAGTTGGTGAGCTGCCCAAGATGTAGTGATTCAAGATGGGGAAGGGATAAACATACATGTGAGGAAACGAAGGGGATTCCAGAAAAGGTGCTTAGGTATTTTCTGATAAAATACATATTTAGATGGATATTTATCAAAAGGGTTGGCTGAGGATTTGCGTTGGCACTTCACTAATGCTAGTGTTGATGGTACTATGTGGCATCCAGTGGACTCATTGACTTAGGTTCAGGTTAACGATAAATGGCCAGAGTTTGCTGCTGAAGTGAGATACCTTAGACTAGGTCTCTCTAGAGATGGGGTGAATCCATTTTCTATTCAGAACACAAAGTACAGCACATGGCCAGTGCTCTTAGTCAATTACAATATGGCTCCAACTGAGTGTATGAAAGAAGAGAATATCATGTTGACAATGTTGATACCTGGACTAACTACACCTAGCAACAACATTGATGTCTATCTACAACCGTTGATATTTGACCTAAAGGATTTGTGGACTGAAGGTATGGAAGTTTATGACTCGTATAAGAAGGAGAGTTTCACTCCTAGAGCTATGTTGTTGTGGAATATCACTGACTATCCATCCTTAGGGACATAAGCTGGATGTAAAGTGAAAGAGAAACAAGCATGTAATGTTTATGGGAAGGATACACCTTATAGGTGGTTAAAGTTTAGTCGAAAGCATGCATATATAGGAAATAGGAAGCGACTCAGGCCTGGTCATCCTTACAGACGTAGAAAAGGGTGGTTTGACAACACTGTAGAGGTTGGGACTGCAAATAGAATTCAGAGTGGAGCAGAAAAATAATTGAAAGCCTTAAGGAGTTTAAGAATGATTTTGGAAGACCTTTAGATAAGAATGGTAAGAGAAAAAAATCGATGTACATGAAGATGATGTGATTTCACCTAAAGAATATGAAGAAGAAAATGACCTATGGAGGTGGAAAAAAGGTCAATCTTTTTCGACTTACCTTACTGGAATGTTAGTAATTTTTACATTCAAATTTGTGTTGTTAAACTACTAAATTATGTTTCTGATAATTACTTATACATTATGTGGCATGATATATGCTCGTGCGGCACAACATTGATGTCATGCATGTGGAAAAGAATGTGTCTGATGCACTACTTTCTATTCTGATGCATAGCGGGAAATCAAAGGATAGTCTGAAAGCACGAAAAGATTAAGAAGACATTGGGATTCGAAGCAACTTACCTCCACCTGCTTATTGGCTTTCTAAGGAAGAAAAACGTAGATTGTGTTTTGTGCAAATGTCTCCAATTGTGTTTCTGTTGATCTTCCCATTATTGGTAGTATGAAGTCACATGACCATCATGTTCTAATGCAAAATTTGTTTCCTGTGGCATTGAGAGTGTTACTACCAAAAGGACCTCGAATTGTAGTGAATCGTCTCTGCAATTACTTTAATAGATTGTGCCAACGTGTTATTGATCCTGAGAAGCTTCTAACATTAGAGTCAGAGGTTGTGGAAACAATGTGCCAATTGGAGAGATTCTTTCCGCCTTCACTTTTCGACATCATGTTTCACCTTCCTATACATCTAACAAGAAAAGCACGCTTGGGTGGGCCTGTACACTTCATATGGATGTATTGTTTTGAGAGGTAGTGTTTTTTTTGTTTGTTATATACTTCAATAAATTGTATGTATGTGTAGCACTTATTCATAATAAGTTTTCTAATTGATATGTAGGTACATGAAAACACTAAAAGCCTATGTAAAGAATTTTGCAAGATCAGAAACGTGTATGGCTAAGGGATATTTGGCTGGTGAATGCATTGCATTTTGTTTGGAGTTTGTACAAAAGAGTGTACCAGTTCAAGAAGCAATTAATCGTAATGAAGATATTGAGGCATATCAACATGTTCTTGAAGGCCGAACACTGTTGAAATCAACATAAGTTACTCTTACAGATAAAGAGCAAGACATAGCTCACCGTTATATTCTTATGAATACAACAACTATGTAACCATATGTTGAGCAAGTGCAAAGCTGTTAGGGTAGTAGATATTTAACTTATACTTAGAGTGCATCAGAAACTAACTTCATGGAAAGCATGTTGCATTTGGAAGAACTGCAAGCTATGGGTGTAAGATGTGCAAAAAATGAAACACTTTTGTGGAAATATCATACAGAAAGGTTCCCACAGTGGATCAAAGAAAAGTTTTGAAGAATGTCATATATGAATTATTTATTGTTAAGTTATATGTTTTTGTGTGATATAATGACTTGTTTTATGTTTCATGTTAGATACCAACTAACTCGAAGAACCATTCGACTAGGCTGAGATTGCTTAATTTTGGACCAAGGTATATTGCTCAAACCTATAAGGGATATATAATTAACGGACATTGATTCCATACAGAGGATGTAAAGCGGAAGACTCAGAACAGTGGAGTAGCATATGAAGCATTTTCTGTGTAGAGCTAGTGCTAAAGATACCAGACAAATGGCAGACATAGTAGCATTCTATGGAGTGATAAAAAATATCATATTGCTGGACTACCACATGTTCTAGGTTCCACTATTTAAGTGTATTTGGGATAAAAAAAGAAATGCATTGAAAGAGGAGGACGGTTTTACGCTTGTGAATCTTCATATGAACCAATCATCATATTTACATGATCCTTTCATTCTGCCATCGCAAGCTAAACAAGTGTTTTACTCTATGAGGGTGCCACCAAGAGGATACCATGAGTTAGAGACAGTAGAGGAAAATGTTTTTGCACCATTATCAGTCCAACCAATTGAAGATTTAGGCTATCAGTCGTCAGATGATGAGCTTTTTTGTGTTAGGGATGATTGTGAAGGTGTTCTAGTAGATGCTTAATATTTGTACCTTCACTAAAAAGTTTGGTTATGTGTCAGGTAATCAAAGAAGATGAAAAGTGGAGCTGTTACCCAAGTCCGTCACAGTAAGCGCCAACAAGGCCTTGAAGTGAGTCCTTTTGTGTCATTGAAACCGAAGAAAAACAAGAAGCTTGCTCTAGAGGTGAATGAATGAGAAAGGAGAATGCAGGAGAAAAGGAGAATGAAGGAGAAAAGAGTGATGAGTATTTTATAGGTAAGTATGTTGGTAGTGGATCAGTCACACTTTCCTCCTTCCTTGGTTCTCTTGTGAGAGAGCAAGTGCCAGTACTGCTAGATGACTAGAGACATCTCAATGAACAAACAAAAGAAGCAATGTGGGAGGAAATTCAGGTTATTTTTTGCCTTTTCATTGATCACGAGTACAAGTATATATACTATCAGTTAATGTTTTAATGTTTAAACTTGACAATTTTTGACAGGGGAGGTTCAATTTGAAAGAAGATTGGCAAAAGAAACTGTCTTTAAGCAGATGGGTTTTTTTGGAGGGCCTCTAAATCTAGGCTTGTTTCCCAAGTTCAAGCTACAAAAAGCAAGGTACAACTACAACAATTAAAACCTAGCAACATCCAATCTATATCAGCTTGAAACACTTGGGTGAAAAACAGATGTAGCACAACTTTTAAGGTTATATAGTAAAGTGTATTGATTATTTTTAAGCTAATTTTTTTGAGATTATTTATGTCATTTAACTTTTTTTGTGTCAATAGGAACAAAGTGATCGATACAGGCAACTGAGAAAGAGTCAAATTCCTCACACCACCAGCTGCAAAGGAATGATTCGCCTAGCTCATGAGATGGTATGTATATCTATGTATTGAATTGGTTAGTTGTAGTAGTAAATCAAATAATTTTTGATAAGAATTATTATGAACTTGTAGAAAAAAAAAAACAGTTATGATCCTATGAAGATTACTAGAAGTAAGGTTTGGGTAGCAGGACACACACATTCTGATGGGAGACCCGTGAGGGAAGAATTTGCGGATACAATTGTAAGAATAATTTAAATTCTTATTATTGTTTGTTCTTGAAATTTTTTCTAAAGTAGATGCTCCATATTGTGTTGTTGTCTTGATTTCAGGAAAAAATCAAGACAACTGATAGTGAAATGGATTCCACATCGACAAGTAATATCAGAGAAGATGCTATGAGTTAGGTACTAGGAAAAGACAGACCATGAAGAATTAGAGGGATGGGCAGAGGGTCTACTGTTACCAAGTTGGCTTCTTACATGCTAGAGACTCACATGTGCAGAAGCTTGAAGCTACTCAAGCAGAATTACTGATCAAGCTTGAGGAATTGAAAATGTTGTTACTGACTTAGCTAGTAAAAAGGTAACCTTTCACACTTGTCGTTTTACAATGTGAACTTTTATGTTCAATTAGATGCAAACTTATATGTTTTTGGTTATGTTCAACTTGTTAGCGACATAATGATAATGTTTATAAGTCTGACCTAAGCGATGTTAGCAAAGGGGGAATTGCCAGCTACTGGATTCGTATTCGACAGATGATGTTATTGTTGGGGAAGGAGAATTCTATCTAGTGAAGCGACATATAAGATTAGTTGAATTCCACTAAGTCCTAATGCGTCTGCTGTAATTGTGAAGTCTGCATCAATCCTAAAAGCATCTGTTTGGAGACCTACTCAAACCATTGTCTCCTTTGGTGAAGGTGTAGGAGTTAAAATCGCATGGCCGTCTGAAAAGATAATCTTGGACAATGATATTAACTTATCCCAACCTCCTTACACTATCGGATCCGAGGTAATTTAAAACTGACTGTGTATTCTTTTCAAATTCATCAGTAGAAAGAGTTCACATTTTTTATTGTAATATGGATGATTAATTGATTGTTGAGGGTATGTTGTTGTTAACTGACCCAAACGAATTGGTCAACAATATTCTTTGGAACCAAATGCTGCAGTTCTGAAGGTCGTGCTGGTGGTTAAACCTGGTGCTTATTTATGGAGAACTAGTGCTGAAATATCATTGATGGGTGATGCACTAAATGAGCGCATCGCATGACCTATTGATAAGATAAACATACCTCAGCCACCTACAAGGGATGAATCAGCCAGAAAATCACCTCTAGTAAGTTTCTGCAACTAGTTTTTAAATTTGATTTGGTGCTTAGATAATAGCTAGGGTAGTCAGATGTTTGAATGAGATTGAGAATATATATATTTGTTGTATCGGATTTGTTAATGTTGTTGTGATGTCATTATGATGCATGTGTTTATAATTTTGACTACTAGAGTGGTAGTAACAGCACTAGTAGCAACAAAAGCGCTAAACAGAAGTACATTTTCTTATACTGTGATAACTTTGGGCAGAGAGTTGTTGTATGTCGTGTTTATTCAAATGATCTAGCAGACAAGTTCCATTTCATCCCTTTAGGTCCCAATGCTAGCAAGATCTGGGTAGAAATTTCAAAGGTTGATTGTGCACGAGTGTGAAGACCAAATTCTGAAGTTGAATGCATAGCTGATGCAGTAGGAACTACGGTGGCTTGACCTAATGATAAAATTATATTGATGTGAGACACTTACTTTGTTACATTTGAGTTTTACTTACTACTTTCATTATTATCTTCAGTTTGTAATATGATGAACTTGTGGTGGTATCTTTGTGCCAAATTAATGAAGTATTTTGATAGTTATTGTATCTAAACCCATAATGCTATTTTATATCTCGAAACAAACTAATTACATTTAAATAAATGCTATCGTAGTAATATAAATAACAATACACAAAAGCTATGAATAATATTATTAATAACGGAAAAAGACGCTATTATTGAATTTCTAATTGCAGACTAAAATGCGTTATAATATATGACAATACGATAGTAGCACATGAAACCGCTATGTAAAGTATTTGACCTATTATGTCGGACGATGATAGAGCGCTTATAAAAATGCTATCGTATTGTTGATAGCGTTTTCGGATGCCAAGAAAACCCTTTTTCATGTAGTGCATTCTCCGGTGATATTGCCGGTTTTTCTTTTTCCGTTTTTGTAACCAGTGTAACTTTTGTAAGGTCCATTACCATGTCCATTTGGGTTGATTTCAATGAAAAAAAAATAATCAAAAGCACCTTATAAGATGTGTTACACTTGACATGTGTTTTTTTTTTGTCTTTTTCTAATTTATTTGTGCGAAAAAATTATATACATGTGATAGCTAAAACATAAATAAAAAAACAATATACATTTCAAATCAGTAAAATAATATACAAATTTTAATTTCTAAAGAACAGTGTAGCAAATAAATTACTGATGACAAAAAAAATAATGTACTTGTTCGTATTTTTTATATTGTACTATATTTGATTTCTTTTTATAACACACCGCATGTTATGCAATAACCATACTTATTCTGCATAATACACTTCTTTCAACTGCACCATAGTAAAATCGGACCACATCTCTATAGCCACTTGTCCTGTACCACTATCACCGTTCCAATCCTATTTGAATTTGTAAATTAGTTCCAAAAACCGAAACTAATTTAAACCAAAATCCACATCACTAGTCCGACGTGATTTCTAAGGATGCTGGGCTTTTTTCACCGATTCACCGATCGAAGAAATTGATTTTATTATTATTAGACAAATACAGATATTTTACACATTATTTAGAAAATTAATAACTGCACTATACCCCAAAAATGAATAGAATAAACTCAATACTCGACCCACACAGCAGAGACGACAGACTGCACTAACCCCAAATTGGTTTTCGTAGAAGAACCAAAGTTATGGTAAAACCTTCTTCGCCATGGAAGTTTTGAAACCATGATATCATTACGGATACAATGATCGAGACGTTCGCAGGTAATCTATAAGATTTGCGATGGTTTTGGTGGTGTAAGTAGTTGGATATTGCGATCAAGCTGTTCGACGAAATTCCTAAGCCAGACTTTTATGTCGTGATTAAGTTTGTCGGGAGAAAAAAGAGGGCTTCACATGATTCTGAAGTTAAACCCAATTTACCTTACAAATGTTGTTTTTTACTGATACTGAATGATTCAAGTGTTATTTATGAAGCTTTGGTCTACTCCAGATAAATGCAATAGAGAGTTATAAACAGCTTCAGTGGGGGCTCTAACAGCTTGTAGCTCTGTATACCTAGTTGAATGGTCTACTACAGAGGAATGTTTTAAGCATGATGCAGTCACCTACAGAGGGAAACTAACGGTTGCATTGTAGCCATGTAAATCTAGTGGAAGATGCTTCAAAGATGATACCGATCACACCGATTAAGCCACACCAGGCTTAGATCTTTTGAGGTTGATGTTGAGGTTCTTTCTGAACCAATTGTAAGAAGACACGTAGGAAGTAAGAAGTGGCTACAATAGATTACTTGTAAGACTTTTTTAGCTAAAGGATTCACACATCATCTTCAATACAGCTGGTTGTGTGGATAGTATTGACTTGGAGTCAACTCTTATAATGGATCTTTAGCAGAGTTCTAACTAAACATTAAACAAATTCATCAGTTAGACTAAAAGAGATTCCAGGTAGTGATTATCTTTTTATTATGTTTCTTTCTGTAGTTTGCTATGGAGGAAGGTGCTTCGATCCTATGTTTTTTGCCTCTTTTTTGTTGTTTAAATCTTAATAATGTTCATGTCTCTGTACAAACTACTTCGGAATTAATCCCTCACATTAGTTTATTTCGTCTGTGAAATTTCGAAATATATTATCCGAATTATGAACTCATGGACCCTCCTCTTCTTTCATGTTTAAGCAGGAGACCTATGGCTGAGACACTTTTGTCGTTTGGAGTTGAGAAGCTTTGGAACCTCCTTGTCCGAGAATCTGAGCGGTTTCAAGGAGTTGAAGAGCAATTTAATGAATTAAAAAAGGGATCTGAACATGTTAAGGTGCTTTTTGGAAGATGTAGACGCCAAGAAGCATACAAGTGCAATGGTGAGAAACACTGTCATAGAAATCAAGGAAATTGTTTATGATGCAGAAGATATAATCGAAACATTTCTTCTAAAGGAAGAACTGGGAAAAACAAGTGGCATCAAGAACAGTGTGAGAAGGTTTTCTAAACGCATGGGGCTTTCTTTCGATATTAAAGCCATAAGTAAGAGGATCTCTAAGGTGATCCGTGATATGCAGAGTCTTGGCGTACAACAGGTCATTGTCAATGACGGGTATATGCAGTCTTTACAAGAAAGACAAAGGGAAATGCGACAAACATTTTCTACCGACAATGAAAGCTTTCTTGTGGGGGTGGAGGAAAACGTTGACAAATTGGTCAGCCATTTGGTGGAGGAAGAAAGCAGTCAAGTGGTTTGTATAACCGGGATGGGCGGTATTGGTAAAACCACCCTCGCAAGGCAAGTTTTTAATCATGAGACAATAAAGAGTGATTTTCCAGGACTCGTGTGGGTATGTGTTTCACAACAGTTTACAAGGAAGCATGTTTGGCAGATGATCTTGCGGAAACTAAGGCCAGAATATAAAGTGTTAGACATGCTAGAAGACGAACTTCAAGAAAAACTCTTTCAAGTGTTGGAAACACAAAAGGCTTTGATTGTCCTTGATGATATCTGGAGAGAAGAAGATTGGGATAGAATAAAACCAATGTTTCCACGGAAAAAAGGTGAAATATTATGATAAATTCACACGTATTGTTCATAAAGCATTAGGTTCCTTTTTATTAGGGAGTTATGTAACAAGAGTATATTTTCTATAGGTTGGAAGGTACTACTTACTTATCGCAATGAGGGTGTCGCATTACAAGCAGATCCAAATTGTTTCACCTTTAAACCAGAATGTGTAACCCTCGAAGAGAGTTGGACAATTTTTCAAAGGATAGCATTTCCTAGGGTAAACACTACTGGTAAGCTTTCAAGACGGTTTTATTTATTTTCTTGTTTCCATAATGATTATAATTAAGGACTTTTTACTTAAGATGATCACAATCCACTTTCCCTTAATCATATCTCTCGAACACGTCTATTCGTTAAGGGCATTCATTTAAGTTTAATTTCAACACGTTTTGTAGAAAATAAAGCTGATGAAGAAATGGAAGAGGTAGGTAAGCAAATGATCAAACATTGTGGAGGTTTACCGTTGGCTATTAAGGTGTTAGGCGGGTTGTTAGCTGTGCAATACACATTGCCTGAGTGGAAAAGGATATATGCTAATATTAGATCTCACATTGTTGGGGCCTCTACCGTCAGTGACAAAAATATATGTTCGGTCTATCATGTTCTATATCTGAGTTTTGAAGAGCTGCCTATATATTTGAAGCATTGCTTCCTCTACCTTGCCCATTTTCCAGAAGATTATATGATAGATGTGGGGAATTTGTCCTACTACTGGGCTGGAGAAGGAATTTTAAGACCAATGTATTCTGATGGAGTGACCATTCGAGATGTCGCTGATGGATGCATAAAAGAATTGGTGAAGAGAAACATGGTTATTTCTGAAAGAAATGTTGGTACTTCAAGATTTGAAACATGTCACTTACATGACATGATGAGAGAAGTTTGTCTGCTTAAAGCTAAAGAAGAGAACATCTTACATATATTTCACGACACATCAACTACAAATTCTAAATGTCCTTGTAAATCCCGCAGACTCGCCATAGATTGGCCTGATGAAACATACCGTCTGGTGGGGAAGATGACTAATCCAAAACTTCGATCACTCTTGTTTATCAAGCCACTCAACTGGATGGAATCAAGATTGTGCTTTACAAGCCTACAATTGATGAGGGTTTTAGATCTCTCTAGAGCCCAGTTTGAAGGAAGGAAGTTACCTTCTAGCATCGGTAAGCTCATTCACTTGAAATACTTGAGTTTATATCAGGCACACGTTTCTCATCTACCTTCTTCTATGCAAAATCTGAAGTTGTTGCTCTATTTAAACATATGTGTACAAGAGAGGTTTTCACTCTACATGCCAAATTTCTTGAAAGAGATGCGAGAAATGAAACACCTCTCTCTTCCATGGAGAATACATCACAAGGTAAAAATAGAATTGGGTAATCTAGTCAACCTGGAGACATTGAAAAATTTCTCAACAAAGCATGGGAGAGTGAGGGATCTAGAGAGAATGACACGGCTTAGAGCCCTCTCTATCTTTATCAGAGGTGGGTGTACTGTGGAAATGTTTTCTTCATCTCTAAGTGAATTGAGACACTTGGAAAACCTTGTTGTTTATTATTACAAGATGTATGCTCCCACAAATGACGAAGACAGGTTAGTTTTGGATTGCGTTCATCTCAAACAACTGAAGTTGAGGATATATATGCCAAAGTTACCTGATGAACAACACTTCCCTTTTCACCTTAGAAACATATCTCTAACTGAGTGTTGTTTAGAGGAGGATCCAATGCCGATTCTCGAGAAGCTGCTTCACTTGAATGAGCTTCATTTATTGAATAAATCTTTCCGTGGGAGGAGAATGGTTTGCTCGGGTACTGGTTTTCCTAAGTTGCAAAAGCTATACTTATTTGGACTAGAGGAGTGGGAAGAGTGGATAATAGAAGAAGGCTCCATGCCCATACTTCATACTTTAAATATTCGTAACTGTCAAAAGTTGAAGGAGCTTCCTGATGGGCTAACTTTTATCATTTCCTTGAAGAAATTGCATATCACATTAGGTGATTGGGACTTTAAGAAGAAGTTGTCTAAGGGAGGAGAAGATTACTATAAAGTCCAACACATTCCTCTTGTTGGGATTGTATAAGACTCTTCAATTATATACAAACATGTATTATATTCTTTATCCAGTCCAATAATATGTGAAACAATTTCATAAAGAGAAAGGAAATTAGGAGGCTTGACTTCATTGCTGCAAAGAAGTTTGATTATGTATTTGTATGGAAATTAAATTAATTATTCTTTCAATTGTGTGTTTTAGGTGAATCCATTCAGAAGCGAAAATCCTCCCCAAAGGATTGGGAGACTATTATATATCCTTATTCCCGTGGACTTGGGGGCAGACCAGATTTAAACCTTTAGAGATTGATGAACCGGAGCTTATTACTAAAGACTTGTAGATACCTTCTCAATAAATGAACTTTTTTTTTGGTTTAAAATATATTATACTAGAAATACTCCCTCCGAATCATTTTAAATGTATTTACGAAATTTTTTTTGTTTCATTAGAAGTTATGTTTTCAAATTTCTATGCAAAAAATAAATGTATGAAAAAATTTATACCACTTCTATTTCGGTATGTTTTTTTTTGGTTGAATTCAGGTGATTTAATAGTGTTTTTATGCAAAAGAAGTAAATTAAACTAAAATTGTCTGATTTCTTAATTAGTGTGTAAAAATCATGAACATATTTAAAAATGATATAAATGGAGTGTTTGTTTTAAGTATTGTCTAAAATGGTAACCAAAGCTAGCGAAAGAAATGTGGTATTAGGAAATGCTTTATTCTTTCATCCCTTTATAACTAGTTTGTTACCAGTACCACTAATATAGGATGAAGAGTAAATTTACAATGGAGATAAATGATGCAATTTTGTAATAAGTCCTTTATCATTCGCTTTATCATAACACATTTGATCGGTTTTAGGTACTATTTTACAAACTGGAGGATTTTTGTTTCTGCAATTCATTGTCATATGCTTTACTGAGATTTAATAGATCACAAACATATGCTCAGACTATTGTATTTTGCTCAACACCAGCATGTGTTTCATCTTTTATCTATTTGAGAATTCACGGGAGAATTTTAAATTTTATAACGAATAATAAATCAAATTGATCCAAACAAATGATCCTATAATTTTCAATTAATTGTTATGGACTATGCAGCCAAAATATAAAATAAAATTGCTATTCACTAACAACTAAAACGGTCCTACAGAGAGATTGCCGTAAACAAATATCCGATAATAATACTGATATCCCTAAAAATTGTTTTTTGTTTTTTTACTACTTAAATTGATTCTTTTTGAACAAATGTAATAAGTCAATTGGCTACAAGTGATAAAATGTCTTGTAAGAGTTTTTTTTTTTGTCAACCAAGATACTATTTCATTAAGTTAAAAACTCGTAATTCTCCACTAGAGAGAATCCCAAAATAGTCTTACAAAATACATGAGAATAGCGAAATACAAAAATAAAAGCAAAGTAAAGTTTAGAGAGCGATACAAGATAAAGGGGCCAAGAGGCCCTTGGGATAGTGAAAATCACTACAAAAAGAAGTCAGACGAATCGATGAAGGAGAACCCAACGCAGATTCCTTAGCTTTCTCCAGCACCAATACCACTGCGAAATACTAGGATTTTGCGGGTTTTGAAAGATCCTAAAAAGCTCCTGAGATGTCGAGACATCCAATCCCTGAAAAGGGAGGTCGCAAGTAGGGCGAGGTACGACACTCACGATTAAGGTAACCAAAGATCCGAACAGAGAGAAGCTCCACTTCCATTCGTCAAATAGAGTATGTTGCAAAAAGAGTGCAATCGAAAAATAAAACCTACACCCCGTTCCATCTAGTAGATCAAC
Organism: Crucihimalaya himalaica; assembly: GCA_004349715.1. Taxonomy (NCBI): domain Eukaryota; kingdom Viridiplantae; phylum Streptophyta; class Magnoliopsida; order Brassicales; family Brassicaceae; genus Crucihimalaya; species Crucihimalaya himalaica. Next base: position 2,553,499 of record SMJT01000023.1, on the reverse strand, counting down.
CATACTCCAGCCTAACAAGAACATATACTTACGCAAAAAAATATGAACTTGGTAAAGGGGGAGATGCTCGAAGAGTTGATAGTCCATCCGAGCCAGAATTCAAGCCAACAACGGATCAATTATAAACTAGGCTCACATCCCACTCGGTTAACACTACCCAAAGATGTGTTTTTCCAGATTAATATGTCCCAAAGTTTGTAGAGTTTTGGCTTTAATTGTCGAAACCCCTTCACGGAAAGAGCCATCACGAGGCTTGCATTTCCAGATAACCTCTCAGTTTATGATAACCGGATATACCAACACCACCCAAGACTTCCAATCCGATTTCCCATGTCTCACTTCCCAAGGATAGGTGATAAAACTCAGCTTAAGCTGGAAAATTTCTATAGCTAGGCCAAAGTAAAAGCTCTTACAACCAAAGATTTCAGCGGCGAGGAGAAGACGAACCTCAACTTCACACAAACAGAGAACCAAAACATGTGACCTGGTGGTATGTCAAAAAGGTCTCGTCCCAGTCGACGAATTAAATAATTTGAATGTGTCCCTTGTAGAAGCCTCTTATTCTTCTTTATTTACCCATCCTAGGAGGTTTCATAACCCTCTCCACATCAATTGCCATCCTTAGAAATAGATGCGGTTTTCCCACTACCTTGTTGATGCATAACTCCTTTGCTCTGTCTCGGTTTCATTGAAACGGGAAACCCCTCTTACTTTTGCAGGAAAGACCAACCCGGAAGCCTACTTGGATTAGGAGAGGAGACTTGAGTACATCTTCGAATGCTACGGATATAGAGATCGTAAGAAGGTGTCTCTAGCCACGGCTCAACTCACCGACAATGCCATTGCTTGGTGGGACAGAAACGTAGCTGAGAGGAGAAAAAACCGATTTGCACCCGTGACTACTTGGAGAGACATGAAATTTCTCCTAAGTTCAAGGTACGTTCGAATCATTACCACATAAACTTACAAAATCATTTTCGTAACTTGCGCAGGGAACAAGTACGGTCGATGAGTACTTCGAGGAATTTGAGAAGCTGATGAATGCTTTGGAGCTAGAAGAGTTAGAAGAGGCATTGATGACCTATTTCATTGACGGTCTCCAAGAGAGCATAGCTAGAAAGGTGGACCGGACGCAATATAGTGGTATGTACGAGCTTCTTCACCTTGCCGTCCAAATTGAGCAGCAAGTTAAGCGTAAGATCGCCATCACCAGCCGCTCTAAGATACCTCAACCTTGGACCTCAAGTAGTTCCAAACTGTTGGACAAAGTTAAAGCCATTGAAATCGATTCGTGGTTCAAAGGCAAAACCACGGAGACCACTAAACCTACACGACCAGAACAAGGTAAGTTTCCTAATGCCCATAGAACTCGTGAGATTATTTGTTTCAAATGTCTGGGGAGAAGCCACATGGCAAGGGAGTACCCAAACCAGCGAGTGATGATCATCACTACTGGAGGAGAATATGAATCGGAGGACGAATGTGAAAAGGATCGTGAGAATGAGCCGGAGGAAGTAGAATACCCTGATATGGGAGACCTCTTGGTGACACGGCGAGTGTTGAGCATCTTTATAAAACCGGAGGAAAAAATCCAAAGAGAAAATATATTCCACACCCGTTGCACCATAAAGAACAAGGTATGTAATCTTGTAATCGATGGTGATTCTTGTGCTAATGTGGCTAGCATGTTCATGGTGGACAGGTTAGGACTTGAAACTTCTAAGCATCATAGGCGGTATAAGCTGCAATTGCTTAATGATACCACGAAGCTCAAAGTCACCGAACAAGTCACTGTGCCCTTTAGCGTTGGTAAGTACCAAGATTAGGTTCTATGTGATGTGGTGCCGATGCAAGCGGGCCATTTGCTGTTACGACGGCCGTGGCAGTTTGATAGGGCTATCCTACACAATGGACGGACCAATTACTACACTCTAACCCACATGGACCGGAAGGTGAATCTTGCACCATTAAGCCTCTTGGAGGTACATGAGTTACAAACGCGGATGAACACCGAGGCCAAGGTAAGTAAATCTTATCTTTTGGTCAAATCTGGTTTTATTCACAAGACCATGAGTGCCAAAGACACCGTGATACTAATGATTTATAAAGAGTGTTTGAGCACAAGGAGTGACGTAGTGGCGCTCCTCGAAGAAATACCATCAATTCTCGGTCGCTTTAGTGACGTGTTTCCGGCAGAAATTCCACCCGGGCTACCACCTTACTGAGGCATTGAACACCAAACAGACTTAGTCCCCCGATCACCACTACCAAACAAAGCTGCCTACCGCATGAACCCGAAGGAAACAAAGGAGCGTGAGAAATTAGTAAGGGAACTAATGGATAAGGGCTATATCCGTGAGAGCCTTAGTCCGTGTGTGGTGCCTATGTTGCTAGTGCCAAAGAACTATGGTACATGGAGAATCTGTGTAGACTGTTGCGCTATCAATAATATCACCATCAAGTACCGCCATCCGATCCCGAGCCTAGACGACATGCTAGATGAGTTGAGTGGAGCTACCATTTTCTTAAAGGTAGACTTAAAAAGTGGATATCATCAAATCCAAATGCGTAAAGGAGATGAATGGAAGACCACGTTCAAGACCAAGCAAGGGTTGTATGAATGGCTCGTAATACCGTTTGGATTAACTAATGCACTGAGCACATTCATGCGTCTAATGAACCAGGTTCTTCGTGCTTATATTGGTAAATTTGTAGTAGTTTACTTTGATGACATACTAGTTTATAGTTAATGCTTCAACGACCATCTGAGACACTTAGAGATTGTTTTACAAACGCTTTGAAAGGAAGGCATATATGCCAACCTTAAGAAGTGCTCCTTTTGTACTAACAAACTTGTCTTTTTAAGCTTTGTTGTCAGCGAGCAGGGGTTGTAAGTGGACGAAAAAAAGATCAAGGCAATCCGAGAATGGCCAACGCCTACTACCATCGGACATGTTCGGAGCTTCCCCAGATTGACAAGCTTCTACCGTCGTTTCGTTAGAGATTTCAACATTGTAGCTGCCCCACTTACGGCTGTCATCAAGAAGAACGTACCATTCTTATGGGGAGAATCGCAAAAGAAGGCCTTCAACACCTTGAAAGACCGCTTGAAACAAGCACCCGTTTTAGCTTTACCTAACTTTGACATAATGTTTGAAGTTGAATGTGATGCTTTAGGTCTTGGAATAAGAGTTGTGCTACACCAACAAGGGAGAATGTGATGCTTTAGGTCTTTAGTGAGAAACTAAGTGGAGCCTCACTAAATCACCCCACCTACAACAAGGAGCTATACGCCTTGGTGCGTGCACTGGAAACGTGGCAACATTACCTATTGTCAAAGGAATTCATCATTCACACGAACCACGAGACTTTAAAGCACTTAAAGGGCCAAACCTCACTCAAGAGAAGACATGCCAAGTGGTTGGAGTTTGTGGAGACCTTCCCTTACATCATCAAATATAAGAAGGGCAAGGAGAACATTGTTGCAAATGCCTTATCGAGGAGGCATGCCCTGATCGCAACTATGGAGGCCAAAGTCCTAGGATTTGAGCATATCAAAGATCAACACGAGACTAATCCCGACTTTTCAGAAAGCTACAAAGAAAACGGTAAAGGAGCTTATGTTGCATTCTACTTACAAGATGGATTTCTTTTCAGGAACAAGAGGTTGTGCATTCCGCAAGGATCCTTGCGTGAACTGTTGCTTAGGGAGGCTCATAGAGAAGGCTTGATGGGTCACTTTGGAGTCGACAAGACCATAGCAATTCTGGTGGACCATTTCTAGTGGCCACACATGAAGAAGGTCGAGAGGAAATTTTGCTCAAGATGCATCACTTGCCAAAAGCCCAAGTCCAGGTTACATCCACATGGTTTATATCTTCCATTACCTATTCCTAATGCCCCATGAATGGATATCTCTATGGACTTTGTGCTAGGGCTGCCCAAAATAAGGCACAAAGATTCGATTTTTGTAGTGGTACACAGATTCTCGAAGATGGCACACTTCATTCCATGTGCCAAGGTGAATGATGCTACACAATTAGCTGACTTGTTCTTCAAGAAAGTGGTTCGTTTACACAGAGTCCCTAGGACGATTGTTTCTGATTGAGACGCTAAGTTCTTAAGCCACTTTTGGAGGACGGTCTTCTCTACTACTTGTCATCCTCAAAAGGATGGGCAGACCGAAGTGGTAAACCGTACTCTTTCCACTTTATTACAAGCAACCATCGGTAGAAACTTAAAGAATTGTCTAGATTGCATTCCATTCGTTGAATTTGCTTACAATCATGCTACTCACTCTGCTTCCAAGTTTTTTCCTTTTGAAGTAGCCTATGGATTCAATCCCTTGATGCCAATGGACATATCACCTCTTCCCCAAGCCGAACAAGTAGACCTCAACGGGTTAAACAAGGCGGAGTTCGTCCGAAAGCTACATGAGCAAGTCAAAGCCAATTTAGAAAAGAAGACGGAGGCGTACAAGAAGAAAGCTGACAAGGGACGAAGGAAACTCGTATTTGAACCAGGGGAATGGTTTGGATACACATGAGGCCCGAAAGGTTCCACAGAAGAGGAGTTCCAAGTTATCCCCAAGAGGCGACAGACCATTCCAAGTTCTAGAGAAAATTAATTACAACGCCTACCGTCTTGCACTACCAGGTGAGTTTAAATTTTTTGCACACTTTTAATGTTGCTGATTTATCTCCATTTGATGCAGGTGAACCAGTTTTGAGGAAAAAACCTCTTGAAGAAGGAGGGAATAATGAGGATATCGTACCCGCGTAACCGGATCCGGAGATACCCACGGTCCAACCTGGTCATATGACACGATCTAAGACCAAGAGTCTTAGTCAAAAGTTCAATCTAGTTGTGGAGAGGATTTTAGGAGCTAACAACCCGGACCAAACTAGCCAAACCTTCTCTGAACGTCTAGAAGACCCACACAGACCCGATATGGACCGCGAGAAGGAAGCGACCAGGCCAAGGTACTTTTCCTCGGGCCAATTTGAAAACAATGACTTGGTTTACCTCTTGACAGGTCCAGGAGCTGAAGCTGGATGGCACGAGAGAGACTGCGGACACACCTAACTTAGCCGCTATTAGACCTCCGATCGACAAAGCAAGTGAAGATCACGACTTGGACATCTCAAACACACTCAATGCTGAAGATTCTACTGAAAACCAAGTGAAGAAAGCCCTAACACAAGTCGAGAATGAGCATCACCAAATCTGGCCACTATTGCGCTTAAATAAGGTATGTTTTGTCCATACGTTTTGTGCAGGTACTTAGGCATGGCCTAGTGGTTAAAACACGAAAAAAACAACAAGAGAGACCATGGTTCGAGGCCCATCGAGTTATTTCTTTTAAGTTTTCCTTTTTATGTATGGCGTGAAGGACTTTCTTAATTTGGATCCTATAGAAACGCCTTGTAGTTTTATTTTACAAGTCCTGTTGTTTAGAGTCTTTTAATATCGTTTCTTGAGTTGACCTACTAGGTCACGAGCTGAAAGACCATTATATAAGGTCCCCCTGCAGCCTTGTAAACTTTTTATGCCTCATATCAACAAAAACTCGAACTTTCTTCACTCTTGTAGCGCTGCTTGCAAGAACCCTAGTTTAATTCTTGTGTGTATGATTCCATAAGTCTTGAGCCGTTGTATCAAAGAGTTTTCCATCCTCTTTGTGGTGCCTTCGCTTCCCCTTTGCAACGATCACACTAGAGAGAGCTTTTAAGCCAACTAGTCCGACCTCCATACTCGCCGAGTGTTGTAGATCTCATCCGAGGTTTATATCAATTTAATACACTGATACATATTCACAGAGAAAAACACACTGTTCAAACAGCAAAAGCTTTACTGAGGCGTGGCTCCAATCTCACTCAATAAGATTGTGAAGATGGGAAGCCAGTACAAGTAACTAGGCGGGAGTGCAAGTCTCATGAAATGCTGAAGGGTGCAGGATAGAGTTGAATGTGCATGTTATAGTTCACTAAGTGAATATAGATATGCAGGACAAGGGAAGCTTCAACAATGAGAGGGTATGAACTAACTCCAGTTGAAGAGCTAGCCTGAAAATACTCTTACTGGGAACCAACAGGACGCGGATAACTTAGTAAAGGGGAACAAAATCACCCTAAGCTACTTATTTTAACTCCCTGAAGGCAAAATGGGAGGTTTAACATGAAAGTAAGTATAAGTCTTTGCACAAAACTAGATAGTTGAAATCTAGAATGTTGAAAAGGTCTTTGCATAAGCAGGAAGTGTCTTCAGAAGGAGTTCATGTAATTATGCATACATGGAGAAGACTGGGAGGATAAAGAAGTTGTCGGGGAGAAGCGGAAACCACGACAGCACGCCAGAGATATGTAAGGACCCCCAAATAAGGAGGTGAAAAGCCCAGAAAAAGTCTTAGCTAAGAGCTAAAAATCCTCAGAGAAAGAAAACGTTGCAGTAGCGGTGAAGCTTCATCTGTGTAGCAGAAGTATTCGCCGGAAAACACAAAAGCTTCCAACGTGAAGCTAAAAGCTTTCATATCGACTAGGTTGTAGATCTGAACCAAAAAAATTCTTCACTTTTAACAGATCTGAACTTAAATGAGAAGAAATACCGGAGAGGAACTTGCTAACAATGGCAGAAATATCATTTTTCCTCTTTTATTTCTTCTACATCTCGGGTTTATGAGAATTTAGTTTAGAGAGAGAATTGTTGGCCCACAGGCTGGGAAACTAGAACACATATGCTTTTAAGAGTTAATAGTCCCTCATTTTCAATAATTGCTTGTAAGAGTCAACTCTTCTACTAGTTCTTTTAGCACATAACTAATACTAGTGCTGACATAATTACTCATTACCTACCTTGTACCCGCTACTTGCCTCGTACTTGGTTTGAAAAAACAAATACCCAGACATGACAAGGCAGGTAACAAGTATCAAAACATAAATACCCGCAAATATAAGTCAAGTATCAAAAAAATTTAACTATTTACCCCGTTTCTACCCGTTACCTGTTTCTTAACGACAATAATGTAAAATTATGTTATCCCATGTCCCATTTTTTCAAGCGTTAACATTACAAATAGCTTAATTGGGTTTGTTTCATATATTACAATTAGACATGTTATTAGAAAACCCACATCTCTTAAGCAAAAAAAGTTAAAACTTTTCATGTAATCATCTTTAGGGTCATATCAACACAATCCCACATATACAATACTTAATTATTATTTTTCAGGTTGTAGGTATAAGTCCATATGGGTCAAGTAAGAGTTTGCCATTTTTTGCCAAATACCCGTTAGACCAAGTAATCATAAGTAAACAAGACAAGTACAAGTCAAACTTTAAATTACTTGTCCGGAACTAGTCAAGTAATAAGTATAGCAAAATACCCGGTTATCCGGCTTCTGCCCACCCCTAGCAAATACACATAAAGAACTCGTCGTCTTCTTCTTCTAAAATTTTTATCCTGCTGTAAAATTTTAAATCAAAACCCGAATACAAATTATTTATATTTAAATCAAAATCGTTATATCTTCTAGTATAAAACTTGTTTTTTTTTCAAAGTAATCCATTAACATTATAACTACACATGTCAAATGTACAATCAGATGTTGACATATGTAAAAAATATATTTTTTTCCTTAACAAAAAAATAGAAAATTAATTTAATAAAAAATATATTAACATATACTAGTTTACATATGTTCATCTAAATATTTTTCAAAATATTTTTTCCTTAACCAAAAAGGAAACGCAAAAACAAATATATTTACATATGTTAATTTATGTGTGTCATTAGTCAATAGTTATTGACACATAAATATTTAATTCATTTAGCATGGATATTAATTAGAGTTTAAAATAAAAATATAAGTTATTTAACATTTAATTAAATGAATAAAAATTATATTCATCATTTTAATGTAGTGTTTTTTATTCATCAGTGAAACACACACAAATATTTGAACAAAGTAATGAATTCATATGAATAAATTTTGATTATCTGATGTGAATATATGTATAGTTTAACTAATGTGTTATTTTAAAATGTTTAACATATATAGTGTATTTTTACTTATAAGTGAAAATACAAAAAACTTGAAAAAATAATCAATTATAAAAATGAATTTGATAATTTGAAGTACATTTTTGAGGTAGCCCTGTTTTGGGTAAATAATTACATTTCATACCATTGCAACAATGAACAAATATGATAAGCTCATTAAGGATATATTGGTATTTGTTCACAATTAATCAATCAGATATCCGCTTTCAGAATCGGATAAACATACAGGTCTTAAGTTTTAATCTCAGCCCTTCGTCGCGGATCTGAAGCATTAATCTCGGCCATTCATCGCAGGTGTGAGATTTAATTCTAGCCCTAATTTTAAGGAATCGTACATTAGTTATAGTAAAAAACTATTAAATATTTGTATTTAATTGTTTAATCAGTTACGGTATCTTTAGAAAGACGTATATCTTAAACTTTAAACTACGAAATAAATTAAATCATTTTCTTAGGAATCTCTAAACAATTCGAGATCTTTGAGTTATTTAGATTTTATAGTTTTCCTTATCTAAATACCACAATTAAATCTTATATCTTAGTATCTTACTAACACTAATTTCCCTTATCTAAACATTCGAAATTCATAGTATATTCTCTTTATAATTCCGAGATCATTCGCATTAATTCATAATTTCCAATTTTTGTGAGATCTTGCTTACCAAGATTTTCTCGATTGCAATCACGTCTAACCTTCCATGCATCCTCAATTATCTCTATAAAAACATGTCAAAAAAAGAAAGAAGATACACCAAATCATACAAATTTCTCTTGCTCATAAAGTTTCTTAGTTTCAAGCCATTTTTAAATCGCTTTGGTCTCTTTTTGATTTCGGTTACTTTTAAAACGAGGATCCCTCTGATTTACTAACCGAACATTGTATGATATGTTCCCATCTCTTTTGCTTCTTTAAAATTTTCATGTTCCTGTTAATGATTCTCAGTTTGTTTGAAATAGATGAACTTTGAAGATTTCTATGTTTTAGAATTGTGTTTTGATTTTTTACTTTTCTTGCTTGCTTATTTTTGCTTCTTCTTCTTTGTCTCTGTTTTGCTTCTTCTTCTTTAATTCTCTGTTTTGTAGTTGGGACTGTGCACATTAGATTTGTTCTAGACTAAGGTTCTTATATTTCTAGCGGATTACTCTGTTTCGTTTTCTTACGCTCTGTTTCTGTGTGTGTTTTTTTTGTTGTTGATAAAATCTGTGTTTCCAAAACTCTCTGTTAGTTTTTTTATAAATCACATTGCATGCGTTTTTTCTTACCCACTTTGTTAATGTATGAACAAAACAGTATGTGAAATCCTTTTAATAAACACTACGTGCAATTCAATTTATAATCTCAGGAAATTATTGTTATTCCAATACGGCGAAGAGACTTGATTATATATACTGCTACCCATAAATCTAGGTAATGCGAACTTTCTTATATATATTGTTTCTCCTTCATTTATGTTTGTGTCTTTAAACATTGGTGAATCTATTTTCTATCTTTCAAATCTAATACTAACTAAATATTTCTAAATTAAAAAGTCTACTCTTTAATGTTATGAGAGACACTTAAAAATAAGAACATTTTTTGGTCAAAGTTCAACTTTTCTATCGCTTTATCAGTTTGTTATGTATAGATATTATGTTTAATCTTTTCTTTCGTTTTGTTTAAAATTATGTTATAAATTGTTATTGACAACAGTTTAACTATTTTGAGTGGTATAGTAGGGTTCCAACATGTCAAAAGAACATGTCAAATGATTTGTCATTAAAAAGGTTTGTCATGAGCTGCTAGGGTTTGGTTAAACATGAATTTTATGGATACCCCTGCTTTCTAAATTCTCATAGGGACATGAATTTTATTGGACATGAGCTGCTAGGGTTTGGTTAAACATGAATTTTATTGAACTAAATCCGAAAAGTCTATTGAATAGTTTTCAGTCATTTATGGGATCATGTAATGTGTAAATTCAAATCAGATTTCAAGATTAACCATATTTCTTTTTTGAAGATATATCATTCCTAGCTATTCTCATAAATCATATGTTTATAATCAATTTATAATCATATGTTTGTATAAATATTTATCTCTGGTTCTATGTCTACATTTTCTACACACTTACCCAAGAGTAAATAAGATGAGATTCTAAAAGCATCTAATCTATCATCGCCAATCAAGAAGCAATTCATTGAATCAATGGTTCTGAAGAGAACTAAGGCCGAATATAATCTTAATCTAACTGTATCAGCTTAGAACTAAAGATGATGTGAATGTGTATGGTAAATCGAGTTTCTATTTAGTATTTACCAACAGTGTAGCAGCGTTGTCATGGCATAGGACGTGACAACGTGAACCAGTTTGGTTCTCAAAGTATGTAATTAAGAAATTAACGTCACTATTCAGTCATTTTATCAGGTTTCGACACGCTTAAAATAATATAAAAAAAAAAACAATAAATACATCATTAAAAAACCTAAATATTTAAAAATAGGTAAAAAAACAAAAATTGGAAACCAAATAATAGAAAATAGAAATAATTCCTGTTTTTTAAAAGGATCATCTGATTTTGTTTCTAGATTTTGTTTTTGTTCTTTTACACAGATTATAAAATTTTAAATTATAAATCCTATATACAAAAATATTATCCACAAATTTACAACAACAAAAAAAAGTATAGATATTTAATGCAGTTATACAAATGGTAAATGATCATATAAAAAGTAGCAATTTAGGTTATAATGCTTAGTTTCATCAAATACCGCGAGTTGTAGAACTCTGCAAAACTATTAGGTGTTGTTATGTGTATAGTTTAAAGAAATTGTTTCGGGTGGTTAGAATTTGGAATTATGAAGACGTGTTGAAAAAGCTAAGTAAAGCAATGTGCATTGTTGATCTTGAGACTGCTTATGATGTAGAGGTAAAAACTGATTCCAACTCAGTCCAGAATCTGATCCTTGAAAATTCATTTTGTGTTGAAATAAGCTTGAAATAACTTGAAGATTAAGTTAAGTATATTTAAGAGTTATCTAAATATGTAATAGTTCCTAAAAGTTTTAGGAAATTCTCTCTCTATATAAGGAGACGCCAAGTTGTGGCATAACTTAAGAGAAATTTGAGAGATTGAGAACTTAAGGTTTTGAGTAATTTTCCTTAAACTAATAAGAGAGTTATTCTTATTAATCTTTGTGTTCTCATCATCGATATTTAATAATTGGTATCAGAGCAAAATCAATCGATCCAGTGTAGAAATATCAAGTCCTCATGGGTGACAAAGAGGATGATAAGGGTGAGACAAATCCAAGGAGATATAACTGTCCTCCATTAAGTGCCCTATGCTAACGAACTCAAACTATACGGTATGGGCTTTACGAATGAAGATTACCCTCAAGGTGAATAAGGTTTGGGAAACTATCGATCCTGGAATCAAACATGAAGACAAGAACAACATGGCAATTGCTCTGTTATTCCAATCCATACCCGAAGTCTTGATTCTACAAGTAGGAGATCTCGACACCTCAAAAGCGGTATGGGATGCGATAAAGGCAAGACATGTTGGAGCTGATAGGGTGAAAGAGGCTCGTCTACAAACTTTAATGGCAGAGTTTGATAGACTTAAGATGAAAGAAGAAGATACAATCGATATATTTGTGGAAAACTTCCAGAAATCTCTTCCAAATCAGCGTCTCTCGGAGAAACCATAGAAGAAGCAAAACTCGTGAAGAAGTTTTTGAAAAGTTTACCCAGGAAAAGATACATCCACATCGTAGCAGCTCTCGAACAAGTTCTTAATCTAAACACAACCAGCTTTGAAGATATTTTCGGAAGATTTAAGCTTAGGAGGAGAGGATTAGCGAAGAAGAAGAAGAGCAACAGAGTGATCAAAACAAGCTCATGTATACTACCATGGACTCATACCAACCTAATCAAGGGAACTACGGCAGTAACAGAGGAAGAGGACAAGTGGGGTCGTTCCTATTGGAGAGGAAGAGGTCACGGACGAGGCCGCGATAAAGAGAGAGAGTCTCGGATAACATGTTACCGATGTGATAAACAAGGACATTATGCCTCAGATTGTCCAGACAGATTACTTAAACTCCAAGAAACAATGGAGGGAAAAGAAGAAGTCACTCAAGATGCTGATAAATTGATGATGCATGAAGTGATCTTTCTTAATGAAGAGAGAGTAAAACCCAAAGTCTTTGAGACCCATCTAGACACGAGTAATGTGTGGTATCTAGATAATGGTGCTAGCAATCATATGAGTGGAAATCGATCCTTCTTCTTTAAACTTGACGAGACCATTACGGGAAAGGTAAGGTTTGGTGATGACACTCGTATAGACATCAGAGGAAAAGGATCAATACGGTTCATATTCGATAACGGTGAAAAGAAGGTACTAGACAACGTTTACTTCATCCCGGATCTCAAAAACAATATCATCAGTCTTGGTCAAGCTACAGAGGCAGGATGTGAGGTACGAATGAAAGATGATGTTATCAAGCTACTAGATAGGAATGGGAGATTACTCGTAGGGACTACCAAATCCAAAAATTGACTGTATAAAGTGATCTTAGAAGCAGATGACATCAAATGCTTATAGCTGATGGGGCTAAGCGAGTCAGTGAAGTGGCACGCACGCTTGGGACACGTGAATTGGAAACCATGAAGCTGATGATCAGTAAAGAAATCGTGAGTGGTATACCAAGAATACTAATTGAGAAAGAGACATGTGTGTCATGTTTACTCGGAAATCAGACACGACAAGTGTTTCCACAATCAACTTCATATAGAGCTTCTCAAATTCTTGAGCTTATACATGGAGACCTATGTGGACCCATCACACCTGCCACACCAGCACATAAACGGTATGTGTTCGTACTCATTGATGACTATACTCGCTGTATGTGGACGATTCTTTTAAAGGAGAAAAATGAAGCATTTGATAAGTTTAAAAGCTTCAAGACTATAGTGGAACAAGAAACAAGAGCCACGATCAAGACATTTCGTACGGATAGAGGAGGAGAGTTCATATCACATGAATTCCAGAATTTTTGTGATAAATATGGTATCAAAAGACATCTCACTGCTCTGTATTCTCCTCAGCAAAATGGGGTGGTTGAAAGGAGAAATAGGACGTTGCTTGAGATGACGAGAAGTATCATGAAACACATGTGTTTACTTAACTACTTGTGGGGAGAAGTTGTACGACATGCCACTTGTTTAACAGAGTAGCAATAAGATCACTTAATGCACAAACACCGTATGAACTCTTCAGAGGCAAGAAACCAAATCTCGAACATCTCCGAGTGTTTGGCTGTATCAGCTATGCAAAAACAGAGGTTGCCGGTCGAAAGAAGCTCGACGATAGATCACGAGTATTGGTACACCTAGGAACAGAACCAGGGATAAAGGCCTATCGATTGCTTGATCCAACAAACCGTAAAATTGTTGTCAGCAGGGACGTGATTTTTGATGAAACCAAAAGCTGGAAGTGGGATAGCCGAGAAACCAATAAAACGTCTGAAATTTTTGGCTTAAGCTTTGGAGAACTTGGTAACAATGGCATGAGAAGTAATGATAGTGTCATAGAAGAAGATGAAAACAGAGAAGAAAACGAAAACAGAGAAAACAGTGTTAATGAGCAAACAGAGGAAAACAGAGAAGAAGACGAAAACAGCGAGAGTGGAGATATTACTGAGCTAAACGGAGATGATTCCGAGAATGAGCAACAAGGACAACCTCAGTTTCCGTTAAGACAATCAACAAGACCACGTCGCAAACCAGAATATTTGAGTGATTATGTTTGTCTTGCTGAGATTGAAGGTGAACGTCTTCTACTCATGCTGGATGAAGAACCATGGGATTTCAATGAAGACAAAGAATCAAAATATTGGATAACAGCGTGTGAAGATGAGATTTGCTTCATAACCAAGAACAAAACATGGAATCTAGTCGACCTACCGATTGGAGCTAAAGCAATTGGGTTAAAATGGATCTTTAAGATAAAACGCAATCCTGATGGAAGTATTAACAAACACAAAGCAAGACTTGTTGCAAAGGGCTACGTACAAAAACATGGTATCGATTTTGATGAAGTATTTGCTCCGGTAGCACGCATCGAAACAATTCGATTCATCATTGCTTTAGCTGCGTCGAACAGTTGGGAAGTACATCACCTTGATGTAAAGACCGCATTTTTGCATGGAGAATTGAAGGAAACTATATATGTCACACAACCAGAGGAATTTGAGATAATGGGAAGCAAGGACAAGGTATACAAATTGAATAAAGCCCTCTACGGATTGAAGCAAACGCCTCGGGCGTGGAACGAGAAGTTAAACAAAACTCTCAAGGAGCTGAACTTTGGTAAGTGCTCAAAAGAACCGTCACTATATCGTAAGGAGGAGAAGGGCCATCTACTTGTTGTTGTTGTGTATGTAAATGATCTTTTGATCACCGGGTCTAATATTCAGATGATAGCTAAGTTTAAGGAAGAAATGGCAACCAAATTTGAAATGAGCGACCTTGGGAAACTAACCTACTATCTTGGCATCGAGGTAATTTAGCACAAGGATGGTATAACGCTGAAACAAGAAAGGTACGCATCTAAAATCCTAGAAGAAGTGGGAATGAAAGAGTGTAATGCGTGCCAAGTACCAATGGATCAGAACGTAAAATTGTCAAGAGACACGGAAGGAGATCGTATCAATGACAAGGAATATAGAAGAAGTATTGGATGTCTTCAATATCTTCTTCACACCAGGCCAGATCTCTCTTTCAGTGTTGGTATTCTCAGCCGTTATATGCAAGAGTCAAAGGAATCTCACGGAGCAGCATTAAAACAAGTGTTAAGGTATCTACGGAGAACCTTATCTCATGGCCTTACGTTTAGATGATCAAATGGTACAGGTTTAATAGGTTACTGTGATAGTAGCCATAATGTTGATAAGGATGACGGAAAGAGCACAACTGGTCATGTCTTCTATTTTAATGATTGTCCTATTACTTGGTGCTCACAAAAGCAAGAAACGGTTGCTCTATCGTCTTGTGAAGCTGAATTTATGGCAGCCACTGAAGCTGCGAAACAAGCAATGGGTTGCAAGAACTTCTTTCTGAGATAACGGATAGAGAGTGTGAAAAGGTGACTATTCGAGTTGATAATAAGTCTGCAATCGCACTAACCAAGAATCATGTGTTTCACGGTCGCAGTAAGCATATACACAAGAGATATCATTTTATACGTGAATGTGTTGAGAATGAGCAAGTGGATGTTGAACATGTTCCAGGAAATGAACAAAAGCCCGATATCTTGACAAAAGCACTTGGGAAAATCAAATTCAAAGAAATGAGAAGTCTTCTTGGAGTACAAGATGTGAAGGAGGTTGATTTCAAGCTTAAGGGGGACAATGTTGAAGTAAGCTTGAAATAACTTGAAGATTAAGTTAAGTATATTTAGGAGTTATCTAAATATGTAATAGTTCCTAAAAGTTTTAGGAAATTCTCTCTCTATATAAGGAGATGCCAAGTTTTGGCATAACTTAAGAGAAATTTTAGAGATTGAGAACTTAAGGTTTTGAGTAATTTTCTTTAAGCTAATAGGAGAGTTATTCTTATTAATCTTTGTGTTCTCATCATCGATATTTAATACTTTGCATCCTTGAAACTCAGTTTGAATCGGGTTTAGACCCAACTTACACTGGCTGAGTCTGTTCCTAGGTGAAATGTGCTAAAGTTCTTCTGGATATTGGAGCAAATCTCAATGCGGTTGACAAAAACAAGAACACACCGTTGCACGTACTATGCTGCTAATTGTGGGAGGAAAAGTGTGTAAGACTTCTCCTCAAGAAGGGTGCTACAATGTAAGTTCGCAACAAAACAAAACACTGTTTCAAACAACTTAAAAATGGTTCTATATGACTCTGCGTTTAATGTGGCTACTCTGCAAAACTCCCATTGATTTGGCTAAGCTTAACTATCAACTCGATGTTGTGAACCAGCTTGAGAAGGACGCTTTGCCTTTAAGAAGCTTTGAAATGCAGGGGTTTTAGTGCATCGGGCTTCGGGTTTAAGAACATTTTATCAAAAGGGAGAATTATTAAAAGTGGCTGAAGAAATTAAACAAAAGAGAGATAAGTGGTTTTAATGATTTGATATCATACATTGTTTGTGTACAACACATCAAATTGATTGTCAAGTTGGCTAAACAGAAACCTATCATAACCAACACCAATCGCTGTTTGACAAATATAAAAAGACTGTAGTTGGTAATATTTATGAGTTTCTAACTGGAACTCTTAGACTATCTACAATGGTTTCAACATTCAACACCCTACTTTTTTATCCACATCATTTTCTCTCTCTTCCACCTAATCATTCAACACCCATTTTACTTTTATACATTATAATAGTTTTGTTTAATAAAATTCAACACCCTACCCCACATTTTTATTAAAACATATAATTTTATTAAAACGTACTTAAATTTTATTAAAACACTCATAACTTAATTAGTACAATATTACACTCACAAACCATAAAACTCTTAAATTACAACTTAAAAAACATTTTAATCACGAAACATTCTGAAATTTGTCCATATGTGTTTGACTAGATCTGCTTGCAATTCGTGATGTATATTTGAATCACGCAATTCGGATCTAGCACGTACATGATTTGCAAATACAAGTAGCACCTCAGTCGAGAATTTGGTGGAAAACCATAATTTGGTATATTTTGCGATTGATTGGAAGATTGAAATTGGTAATTATTGGGATTTAGGTAGTTAAAAAGATAATTAGAAGGATTTTGGGTGTTTAAAAGATTATTATTGGGATCCATCTCATAAAAGATGAGATTTGTTTTTGTATCCAAATGAAATGAAACAAGTCTCTATTTATAGAGTTTGAAAAATGATGAATTTTAGTATAAAAATAAAATATAAATATGTTGATTTATCAACAAATAATTGAGTTTAAAAGATAAGGGTGAAAAAAAAACAAATGAAATCTCAACAACCAATTAAAATTTAGTTATTTTCTTATATTTTTAATAAAAATTTTGATCCAATAAAATGCTGACATTTGTCAAGTCCATCTCTGAAACAACGCGTTGATTTTTTTCAACTACTATGAATCTACGTAGATTGATCCATATTTTTCTTTTTGATTACAATGGTTTCAACTGTTGAATATTTTTTTTCAACATGCCATTGCACATAGTCTTAGCATTTCGAAATCCTACACCACACTCTATTTTGCAGTAAAATCTTCTCCAACTCCACTCTATTTTCAACACCAAAATAATGTAATCTCATTTTTTTCTTCTAAATATGGAGTAATCTCATTTTCTATTCTATGTTGGAGTTGAATTTTTTTAATTTATAAATTAGTCTTTAAAATTTTATGATATATGATTTTAAGAGTTATAATAATTTAATTGACTAAAAAAATATAAAACTTATAATGTTTTTTAAATAAAAAATATAATAACATAAAATCAAACTGATAATAAATTTTAAAAACATAAAAAAAAAACTAAAATTAAAAATACATTAGATAAATTAAAAACAACAATAATAGTCACTTAATTAGTTAATAATCTGGTAAATGGCTTCCGGATCCACCCAAATTACTAAAATATTGTCCAAACGTAGTAGGTTGAGGCGGAACTTGTTGATATTGTTGTTGTTCGGCCCTTTTGCGATAAATTTTTGTTTGTTCACTTTGACGAAGATTTGGATTTGATATTAANAGACCACGTCGCAAACCAGAATATTTGAGTGATTATGTTTGTCTTGCTGAGATTGAAGGTGAACGTCTTCTACTCATGCTGGATGAAGAACCATGGGATTTCAATGAAGACAAAGAATCAAAATATTGGATAACAGCGTGTGAAGATGAGATTTGCTTCATAACCAAGAACAAAACATGGAATCTAGTCGACCTACCGATTGGAGCTAAAGCAATTGGGTTAAAATGGATCTTTAAGATAAAACGCAATCCTGATGGAAGTATTAACAAACACAAAGCAAGACTTGTTGCAAAGGGCTACGTACAAAAACATGGTATCGATTTTGATGAAGTATTTGCTCCGGTAGCACGCATCGAAACAATTCGATTCATCATTGCTTTAGCTGCGTCGAACAGTTGGGAAGTACATCACCTTGATGTAAAGACCGCATTTTTGCATGGAGAATTGAAGGAAACTATATATGTCACACAACCAGAGGAATTTGAGATAATGGGAAGCAAGGACAAGGTATACAAATTGAATAAAGCCCTCTACGGATTGAAGCAAACGCCTCGGGCGTGGAACGAGAAGTTAAACAAAACTCTCAAGGAGCTGAACTTTGGTAAGTGCTCAAAAGAACCGTCACTATATCGTAAGGAGGAGAAGGGCCATCTACTTGTTGTTGTTGTGTATGTAAATGATCTTTTGATCACCGGGTCTAATATTCAGATGATAGCTAAGTTTAAGGAAGAAATGGCAACCAAATTTGAAATGAGCGACCTTGGGAAACTAACCTACTATCTTGGCATCGAGGTAATTTAGCACAAGGATGGTATAACGCTGAAACAAGAAAGGTACGCATCTAAAATCCTAGAAGAAGTGGGAATGAAAGAGTGTAATGCGTGCCAAGTACCAATGGATCAGAACGTAAAATTGTCAAGAGACACGGAAGGAGATCGTATCAATGACAAGGAATATAGAAGAAGTATTGGATGTCTTCAATATCTTCTTCACACCAGGCCAGATCTCTCTTTCAGTGTTGGTATTCTCAGCCGTTATATGCAAGAGTCAAAGGAATCTCACGGAGCAGCATTAAAACAAGTGTTAAGGTATCTACGGAGAACCTTATCTCATGGCCTTACGTTTAGAAGATCAAATGGTACAGGTTTAATAGGTTACTGTGATAGTAGCCATAATGTTGATAAGGATGACGGAAAGAGCACAACTGGTCATGTCTTCTATTTTAATGATTGTCCTATTACTTGGTGCTCACAAAAGCAAGAAACTGTTGCTCTATCGTCTTGTGAAACTGAATTTATGGCAGCCACTGAAGCTGCGAAACAAGCAATGTGGTTGCAAGAACTTCTTTCTGAGATAACGGATAGAGAGTGTGAAAAGGTGACTATTCGAGTTGATAATAAGTCTGCAATCGCACTAACCAAGAATCATGTGTTTCACGGTCGCAGTAAGCATATACACAAGAGATATCATTTTATACGTGAATGTGTTGAGAATGAGCAAGTGGATGTTGAACATGTTCCAGGAAATGAACAAAAGCCCGATATCTTGACAAAAGCACTTGGGAAAATCAAATTCAAAGAAATGAGAAGTCTTCTTGGAGTACAAGATGTGAAGGAGGTTGATTTCAAGCTTAAGGGGGACAATGTTGAAGTAAGCTTGAAATAACTTGAAGATTAAGTTAAGTATATTTAGGAGTTATCTAAATATGTAATAGTTCCTAAAAGTTTTAGGAAATTCTCTCTCTATATAAGGAGATGCCAAGTTTTGGCATAACTTAAGAGAAATTTTAGAGATTGAGAACTTAAGGTTTTGAGTAATTTTCTTTAAGCTAATAGGAGAGTTATTCTTATTAATCTTTGTGTTCTCATCATCGATATTTAATACTTTGCATCCTTGAAACTCAGTTTGAATCGGGTTTAGACCCAACTTACACTGGCTGAGTCTGTTCCTAGGTGAAATGTGCTAAAGTTCTTCTGGATATTGGAGCAAATCTCAATGCGGTTGACAAAAACAAGAACACACCGTTGCACGTACTATGCTGCTAATTGTGGGAGGAAAAGTGTGTAAGACTTCTCCTCAAGAAGGGTGCTACAATGTAAGTTCGCAACAAAACAAAACACTGTTTCAAACAACTTAAAAATGGTTCTATATGACTCTGCGTTTAATGTGGCTACTCTGCAAAACTCCCATTGATTTGGCTAAGCTTAACTATCAACTCGATGTTGTGAACCAGCTTGAGAAGGACGCTTTGCCTTTAAGAAGCTTTGAAATGCAGGGGTTTTAGTGCATCGGGCTTCGGGTTTAAGAACATTTTATCAAAAGGGAGAATTATTAAAAGTGGCTGAAGAAATTAAACAAAAGAGAGATAAGTGGTTTTAATGATTTGATATCATACATTGTTTGTGTACAACACATCAAATTGATTGTCAAGTTGGCTAAACAGAAACCTATCATAACCAACACCAATCGCTGTTTGACAAATATAAAAAGACTGTAGTTGGTAATATTTATGAGTTTCTAACTGGAACTCTTAGACTATCTACAATGGTTTCAACATTCAACACCCTACTTTTTTATCCACATCATTTTCTCTCTCTTCCACCTAATCATTCAACACCCATTTTACTTTTATACATTATAATAGTTTTGTTTAATAAAATTCAACACCCTACCCCACATTTTTATTAAAACATATAATTTTATTAAAACGTACTTAAATTTTATTAAAACACTCATAACTTAATTAGTACAATATTACACTCACAAACCATAAAACTCTTAAATTACAACTTAAAAAACATTTTAATCACGAAACATTCTGAAATTTGTCCATATGTGTTTGACTAGATCTGCTTGCAATTCGTGATGTATATTTGAATCACGCAATTCGGATCTAGCACGTACATGATTTGCAAATACAAGTAGCACCTCAGTCGAGAATTTGGTGGAAAACCATAATTTGGTATATTTTGCGATTGATTGGAAGATTGAAATTGGTAATTATTGGGATTTAGGTAGTTAAAAAGATAATTAGAAGGATTTTGGGTGTTTAAAAGATTATTATTGGGATCCATCTCATAAAAGATAAAATTTATTTTTGTATCCAAATGAAATGAAACAAGTCTCTATTTATAGAGTTTGAAAAATGATGAATTTTAGTATAAAAATAAAATATAAATATGTTGATTTATCAACAAATAATTGAGTTTAAAAGATAAGGGTGAAAAAAAAACAAATGAAATCTCAACAACCAATTAAAATTTAGTTATTTTCTTATATTTTTAATAAAAATTTTGATCCAATAAAATGCTGACATTTGTCAAGTCCATCTCTGAAACAACGCGTTGATTTTTTTCAACTACTATGAATCTACGTAGATTGATCCATATTTTTCTTTTTGATTACAATGGTTTCAACTGTTGAATATTTTTTTTCAACATGCCATTGCACATAGTCTTAGCATTTCGAAATCCTACACCACACTCTATTTTGCAGTAAAATCTTCTCCAACTCCACTCTATTTTCAACACCAAAATAATGTAATCTCATTTTTTTCTTCTAAATATGGAGTAATCTCATTTTCTATTCTATGTTGGAGTTGAATTTTTTTAATTTATAAATTAGTCTTTAAAATTTTATGATATATGATTTTAAGAGTTATAATAATTTAATTGACTAAAAAAATATAAAACTTATAATGTTTTTTAAATAAAAAATATAATAACATAAAATCAAACTGATAATAAATTTTAAAAACATAAAAAAAAAACTAAAATTAAAAATACATTAGATAAATTAAAAACAACAATAATAGTCACTTAATTAGTTAATAATCTGGTAAATGGCTTCCGGATCCACCCAAATTACTAAAATATTGTCCAAACGTAGTAGGTTGAGGCGGAACTTGTTGATATTGTTGTTGTTCGGCCCTTTTGCGATAAATTTTTGTTTGTTCACTTTGACGAAGATTTGGATTTGATATTAAGTTCAAGTCTTGGAACAAAAATTTGTTTCTTTTTTAAATTCTTTCAAGGCGTAGTTCTTACTTTGAATCTCCAAATATTGTTGTCTTTGTGCATTTATCTTCTTTAATTGCTCCAAAAGTAACTTATTTCCTTTTTATGTTCCCTGTAGAATCAAGAGAACCTGCAACACACAAGAAGTTAAAGGTTGGTAAATGATGCAGACATCGAACCTAAAGGAGGATCCAACCTAGTGCCCGAAGTGAGGGAAGGCACCATGACTCGTTCCAAGCACAAGCAACTTTGAAGGAGGTTCAACATTGCCGTGCAAGATATTATGAACGTCATTGGGAAGGAATTAGCACCAAGTGCCCACGACCATTCACAAGTAAATCCTGGAATTCCACGTACCGATCGCGAGAAGTTACCGTACCGCCTCGAGGACCCACGTCCAACTGTCGAAGATTCCACGTACCGCTTCAAGGATCCACGTACCATTGTCGAAGATTCCACGTACTGCTCCGAGGATTCGCGCTCCATCGTCAACACGTCTACACATCACTCCGAGGAACCACGAACCAGCGTCGAGGACACTGCACCCATCACCGAGAAGTCTACACAAGCCACCAAGGACTTCATGCAAGCTGCCGAGGATTCTACGACAGACGCTGAGGAACTACGACGCTACATCGAGGACACCACGCAATTCTACGAGGGAACCACGACAGTCTCCGACAGCGTCACCCGACTCCGCACGAACCAAGGTAAGTTTTATTCAATTTATGTTATCTTTGCAGGTTCAACCAGCCCTCCCAACGGCTAATTCCACGACTAAAACGACACCAAGACTCGCGTTCAACGTGCGCATTAGTAGTTTCCCTTTTTAGCTTTATTAAAACGATGAGTTTATGTGTTTCTTTGTTTTCGCATTTTGTCTTTTGTTGTTGGGTTTTTATTTTCTTTTTGGGCCTTCGGGCTAGCTGATAGGACTATTATAAAGTCCCCTTGCAGCCGTGTAACCGATTTTTACCCTACTATCAATAAAATATCGCATTTAATTTCTTAACTAAGGTAAAAACCCTAGTTTGTTCTTGTTCTTGACGAATGATTCTTCGAGATGAGATATGTGTTGTATCAGAGTCTACCATCCCTCTGTGGTGCACTTTCTACCGCCAACACTACCTCCTTGTTTGATCTCACACGAGAGAAGCGAACGCCATCGTGTCCAATCTCCACCCACGTTCGAGATTCCTTAGGAAACGCCGACGACCGTCCGTGGATAAAGGATCTTGTTCGTGTCTTCGTAAACCTCACCACTGAGGCTTAAATCATCTGGTATCAGAGCCGTGTTCCACGCTCTCGCCGGTTGAATCTATCCCTTTTCGATAATCTAGTTTCGATTTTGTGTTTGCTTGTTCGTTTGTTAGATCTACTCGTTCGCTCGTTCGTTAGGTTGCTAGATCTATCGTGTGTTTGTTTGAAGTGTGAGATATGTTTGCTTGTCGTTTAGGTTGCTAGCTCTTTCACTTTTCTTTTTCGAATATTGAACCCTAGTGTTTGTTCGTTCGTTAGGATTTGTCAAAAAAAAAAAAATAGTTAACTTTCCTTTATTGATTGTCGAATATTGTCTTTGCCTTTATCGATTATTTGCTTCCATGAACCCGTGTTTTCCAAGTTTCTTTTGCCGTGTTTTTGTAATTTTTTGAACAACTTATTTAACTTTCTTTCCACAAGATACGTTTACGTTTTATTGTTTTTGTCTAAGTACAGGGACAACAACTTCGAAGATGTGGGAGAAGAAGCTGCCGTTCTACAAGATGCTCTCGTGCAAATGCTCAACGCCATCCGTGAAGAAATCTGAGGATTCGGTGAACGCTTCAAACCGCTTGAAGGACCCCAGCCTCTACCTCCACCACCACCTCCAGTGGAAGGGAGACGTGTCCAAGCTCAACGAGTCATTCGGAACGAAGCTGACCACATCCTCGAGGACGACGAGGAAGAGCTACTACCCGATCCACTTCAACAGCAACACCAACGGAGAAATGATCCATTGCTCATGCGGAACCGTGGACGGATTGAGGTACCACGTGAACAAAATTTGGATGTCAAACTAACTCCACCTACATTTACAGGAAATCCAACCCCAAGGCCTACATGGATTGGGAACGAAGGATGGAGTACATCTTCGAATGCTATGGATACAACAAGACGCGTAAGGTCTCATTCGCCGTGGCTTAACTCACGGACAATGCCTTGGCATGGTGGGACAGAACCGTAGCTGACCGAAGGTGGCAACGTTTTGGACCCATAACCGAATGGGGAGACATGAAATATCTCCTACGAATACGGTACGTTCCCGACTATTACCACCTTGATTTGCAAAAATGTTTTCAAAAATTGTCACAGGGAACGAGGACTGTCGAGGAATACTTCAAAGAATTCGAGAAGCTCATGAATTCCTTGGAGTTGGAGGAATCCAAAGAAGCACTCATGGCTTAATTCGTAGACGGCCTCAACGACCGTATCCAACGCAAAGCCGAACAGACTAATTATAGTGGGATACACGAGCTCCTCCACCTAGCGGTTCAAGTGGAGAACCGAATTCAGAAGAAGAAATCCCTAAGCACTAGGAACCGAAACAGCAACACACCGTGGAGCTCCAACAACAACCAGTTCTCGAACAAAGGAGCCTCCGGAGGAGATGGTTCCAAACTCAAGGGCAAAATGTTTGACACGCCCAAGGTCACCAAACCGGAACCAGGTAAGTTCCCTAATCAGAATCAATCCCGTACTCGTGACATTACGTGTTTCAAGTGTCAAGGCAGGAGATACTATACATGGGAGTGCCCGAACCAAAGGGTGATGATCCTCACCAACGACGGCGAGTACGAATCTCAAGATGAGCATGAAGGAGACTCGGATGGAGACGATGAAGACGTTGAATACCAAGACCAGGGAGAGCTCCTAGTCATTCGTTGAACACTTAGTGTGTTTGTCAACCCGGAGGAGAAGGTTCAACGTGAAAACATCTTCCACACTAGATGTACCGTGAAGGGCAAGGTATGTAACCTCATTATCGATGGAGAATCGTGTACTAATGTGGCTAGCAAATACATGGTGGACAGGTTAGGTATACTAAGGACTAAGCATCCTAGGCCCTACAAGCTACGGTGGTTCAATGACGATACCGAGTTAAAGATAGCCGAGCAAGTCACCATTCTTTTTAGTGTGGGAAGATACCACGATGAAGTGGTGTGTGATGTGGTGCCAATGAGAGCCGGTCACCTCTTTCTAGGGAGGCCGTGGAAATTCAACCGAGCTACCAACCACAACGGACGAACAAACCGCTACTCCTTTAGCTTCAAGGATCGTAAGTTCAATTTAGCCCCTTTAAGTCTTTCCGAAATTCATGAATTGCAAAACACATGAACAAGGAAGAAGAGGTAAGGAACTCCAGCCTATTCATTACCTCTAATGAAGTTTGTAACACCATGTGTTCCGAAGGCACCGTGCTACTAATGGTTTTCAAAGAGTGCTTAAGTGTAGGGACAGGTAAAGTGGAGTTGCTACGAGAAATCCAGTCCATACTCGACAACTTCAAGGCCATGTTCCCTGAGGAGATACCACCGGGGTTACCACCCATCCGTGGCATCGAGCACCAAATCGATCTTGTGCCCGGGGCACCTATTCCGAACACACCTGCTTACCGAATGAACCCCGAGGAAACTAAGGAATTGGAAAGGCAATTACGTGACCTCATGGACAAAGGCTACATCCATGAGAGCCTCAGCCCTTGTGCCGTTCCATTCCTCTTTGTTCCCAAAAAGGATGGAACATGGCGTATGTGCGTGGACTGCCGAGCCATCAACAATGTTACCATCAAGTACTGGCACCCAATTCCACGTTTGGACGACATGTTAGATGAACTAAGCGGAGCCACTATCTTTTCTAAGGTTGACCTTAGGAGTGGGTATCATCAAGTTCGAATGAAAGAAGGAGATGAGTGGAAGACCGCATTCAAAACCAAGCAAGGCCTTTACGAGTGGCTTGTCATGCCTTTCGGCTTAACAAACGCTCCAAGCACTTTTATGCGCCTTATGAACCAGGTTCTACGTAGCTTTATTGGCAAGTTTGTGGTTGTCTATTTTGATGACATATTGATTTACAGCAAGTGCTATGCGGACCACCTTAATCACTTGAACTTAGTTTTGCAAACGCTTCGGAAGGAAGGCCTATACGCCAACCTAAAGAAGTGCACCTTTTGTACTAACAAGTGTGTGTTCCTAGGTTTTGTAGTTAGTGCACAGGGTCTTTAAGTGGATGAGGAGAAGATATGAGCCATTCGAGAATGGCCTACACCCACCACCATCGGTCATGTTCGAAGTTTCCACGGTCTCGCAAGCTTTTATCAGAGATTCGTTCGAGATTTCAGTACCGTGGCTGCACCAATGACCGCTGTCGTCAAGAAGAACGTGCCATTCAAGTGGGGACCAGCCCAATGTCAAGCTTTCAACACTCTCAAAGAACGGCTCACACAAGCACCGGTTTTAGCTTTACTGGATTTCGATGTCACGTTCAAAGTTGAGTGTGATGCGTCCGGTCTAGGCATCGGAGCTGTGCTACACCAAAGGAAGCGTCCCATGGCCTTCTTCAGTGAGAAGCTCAGTGGTCCCACTCTCAACTACCCGACATATGACAAAGAGCTCTACACCTTAGTCCGAGCTCTAGAAACGTGGCAACATTATCTCCTCTCGAAAGAGTTCATCATCCACACGGACCATGAGACTTTAAAGCATCTAAAGGGACAAACATCACTCAAGAGGAGACATGCTAACTGGCTCGAGTTCATAGAGATCTTTCCGTATGTGATAAAGTACAAGAAGGGGAAGGAAAACATTGTAGTCGACGCTCTATCCTGGAGATACACCCTCATTTCAACCATGGAGGCCAAAATAATGGGGTTTGAGCACATCAAGGATTTGAACAAGGATGATTCGGAGCTGAGTGAGTGCTACCGTGAGTAAGGCCAGGGCTTATACAAGGCATTTTACTTGCAAGATGGTTTCTTATTTCGAGACAAGAGGCTTTGCATCCCCCAATGTTCTGTACGCGAGCTTGTCTTAATTGAAGCTCACGGAAGAGGATTAATAGGGCACTTTGGAGTCGACAAAACTCTTGCCATGGTCCGAGAGCACTTCTTTTGGCCACACCTAAAGCGAGATAAGGAGAGATTTTGCGGAAGATGCATCGTGTGCCACAAGGCCAAATCAAGGTCACACCCCCACGGACTTTATTTACCATTGTCTATTCCTAACGCTCCTTGGGAGGATGTTTCTATGGATTTTGTGCTAGGTTTACCCAAGACGCAAGGAAAGAACTCCATATTCGTGGTGGTAGACCAATTCTCCAAGATGGCACATTTCATGCTGTGTGTCAACACCAATGATGCCTCAGAGATTGTGGAGCTATACTTTCGAGAAGTGGTGAGGCTTCATGGCATTCCAAGAACAATCGTGTCGGATCGTGACACTAAGTTCCTTGGACAATTTTGGAGAATTTTGCGGAGGAAACTAGGCACAAAACTTCTACTTTCAAGTAGTTGCCATCCGCAAACGGACGGCCAAACCGAGGTTGTGAACCAAACACTCACGACCCTACTTCGAGCTACCTTGGGTAACAACATGAGAACATAGTTTGATTGTCTTCCCTATGTTGAATTTGCTTACAATCGAGCCGTGCAATCTTCGACTAAACTATGTCTTTTTGAGATAGTTTACGGATTTAACCCTTTGGCTCCTTTAGATCTTGTAGCTTTACCACCACTCTAATAGGCTAATCAAGATAGACTTCACCGGGCCGAGGCTATTCAAAAACTTCACCAAGAGGTCAAGGAAAATTTGGAGAATAAAGTCGCGGACAACAAACTGAGGGCCGACCGAGGGAGAAAAGAAGTATTGCTTAAACCCGGAGATTGGGTTTGGCTCCATATGAGGACGGATAGATTTCCACAACAAAGAGCCTCCAAGTTATCCCCACGAGGCGACGGACCGTTCAAAATTCTCGAGAAGATCAACGACAGAGCCTACCGTCTCGAACTACCCGACGAGGTAAGAATTTCCCATACCTTTAACGTGGCTGATCTTTCACCCTATGATGTAGGAGAACAGGTTTTGGGGTCAAAACCTCTTCAAGAGGGAGGGAATGATGCGGACATCGAACATAAAGGAGGATCCAACCTGGTGCCCGAAGTGAGAGAAGGCACCATGACTCGTTCCAAGCACAAGCAACTTCGAAGGAGGTTCAACCTTGCCGTGCAAGATATTATGAACGTCATTGGGAAGGAATTAGCACCAAGTGCCCACGACCATTCACAAGTCAATCCTGGAATTCCATGTACCGATCGCGAGAAGCTACCGTACCGCCTCGAGGACCCACGTCCAACTAACGAAGATTCCACGTACCGCTTCGAGGATCCACGTACCATTGTCGAAGATTCCACGTACTGCTCCGAGGATTCGCGCTCCATCGTCAACACGTCTACGCATCACTCCGAGGAACCACGAACCAGCGTCGAGGACACTGCACCCATCACCGAGAAGTCTACACAAGCCACCAAGGACTTCATGCAAGTTGCCGAGTATTCCATGACAGACGCCGAGGAACTACGACCCTACATCGAGGAAACCACGCAATTCTACGAGGGAACCACGACAGTCTCCGACAGCGTCACCCGACTCCGCACGAACCAAGGTAAGTTTTATTCAATTTATGTTATCTTTGCAGGTTCAACCAGCCCTCCCAACGGCTAAGTCCACGACTAAAACGACACCAAGACTCGCGTTCAACGTGCGCA
The DNA here is from genome assembly GCA_004349715.1 of Crucihimalaya himalaica. Classification (NCBI taxonomy): domain Eukaryota; kingdom Viridiplantae; phylum Streptophyta; class Magnoliopsida; order Brassicales; family Brassicaceae; genus Crucihimalaya; species Crucihimalaya himalaica. Next base: position 2,524,887 of record SMJT01000023.1, on the reverse strand, counting down.
TTAGTAGTTTCCATTTTTAGCTTTATTAAAACGATGAGTTTATGTGTTTCTTTGTTTTCGCATTTTGTCTTTTGTTGTTGGGTTTTTATTTTCTTTTTGGGCCTTCAGGCTAGCTGATAGGACTATTATAAAGTCCCTTTTCAGCCGTGTAACCGATTTTTACCCTACTATCAATAAAATATCGTATTTTCTTAACTAAGGCAAAAACCCTAGTTTGTTCTTGTTCTTGACGAGTGATTCTTCGAGACGAGATATGTGCTGTATCAGAGTCTACCATCCCTCTGTGGTGCACTTCCTACCGCCAACACTACCCCGTTGTTCGATCCCACACGAGAGAAGCGAACGCCATCGTGTCCGATCTCCACCAACGTTCGAGATTCCATAGGAAACGCCGACGACCGTCCGTGGAATAAAGGATCCTGTTCGTGTCTTCGTAAACCTCACCACTGAGGCTTACATCAGTAAAAACAGAGACCACTTAGGACCACATAGTATCTCCTGTCCTAAGTGGTCCCTGTTTTTCTCTATAAGACAGAGGACTTGTGTTCATTGTATGGGAATGTGAGGGAGTAAGGGGTAAGAAAGAAAACAGATAAGGGAAACACAGTGAGAGAAAGTGAGCTTTGTATTTGCCAAGTGTGGTAGAGGGAAAAGCTGTAAACTTTCAAGAGATTTAGTGGATTTCGGGACATCTTCCCGGCGAGACGTAGGCCACACCGGTTTGGTGTAGCTGAACTCGTTAAACTGTGTTTGTCTCCTTTTTTTTCATTTTCAGTTCTACATCATTCACACTCTATCTCTGCATTCGGCATCATCTTCTCATTGGTATCACAGTGTTATCACAGTTTCAGTCTTGCATTCTTTCACAAAACAGTTCTAAGCATAGCTTGAAAGCGTAAAGGGTAAGAAAGCTTAAGTCTTGGAAGAGTAAAACCTTAACAAAAATGTTGTGGTATTTTTATTAGTATCATGGTGGCATATAGTATGCCCAGTATCATGGTACTACGTAGACATATATTTTTTTTTTATCAAAAAATTAAGGCTAATATAACTTATAATGTTAGAGACAAAAGAGACATGGGCTAAACAAAAAAACTAATAATGTCGACGTAGGTGGTTGCCTTGTAAGCAATCACTTTGAATCAGGCTCATAATTAAATATAAAATAGGTTAAATTACAAAAATCAATTTTACACAGGACTGTTTGAAACTTGGATCTTATTAAAACGGAGAAGATCTGCACCTTCTTATCCAGAAAAATATGAGGTGACAACATAAATGCCTGAATGATATTCAGGATGAGTTCCAAACTAGAGTTGTTGTAACCTTAGGTAAGATCAATTTTAAGGCATCCTCTTATTGTTGGTCCGTTTTTGTTATTTTGATTATTGTCTTATGGTGTATTAGATGTGTTTCTCTGTTTTCATGTGAGTTAGATTGATAACCCATGAAACCAATTGGAGTAGTATATATGTAGGCCTAGTAAGTTACATATCGCTTGATATGGGATTTTGTGTGTTATTATTTTACATGACGTATGTATAGCTTGGCTGATTTATAACCGCTATGTTTGGTTGACAAGTAAATTCAGACCAATTGGTTTCTCAAGGGTAGTTCATAAACTCGTTGTGTGTCGATTTTTTGAATCAATTAGGGTCTGAAAACTGTGTTGGCTACTGCTAACAAAGATGAATTGAAGAAGACTCCGAGGGAAGGACAGTACTGCATTTGACTTGCTCGAATGGCAAGGTATGTATTCTCTTAAAACATATCTTATCAATATTTTAGAGGTTAAGCAGCTGTTTTTATGGGTCATGCAGTTGCTGGTTGGACAACTGCAGATTCACAAAGAAGGACGCTTTGAAATTACTATAAAATTATGAGGTCGATGTGGTTGAAGCTGCTTGAGGAGGACGCTTGCCTGTGAGAGCTTTGACAACATTTTATCATGGGATTTTTGAGATGCCGGGATTTAGTGCTTCAAATTTAGGGTTTAGGACGTAGTGCATACTGTTTATGGTTTGAGAACATTTTGTCTTATGACTCATGACATGTGTTTTATCATATACGTAAATAAAAAACAAATTTCTTCATCCTGTTACATTATTAGCATCCTGCTCTAAATATTACGACCTTGTACTAACCAGGCTTCACCTATATTTTACCATATTCGTAAACCATGGTGAAACCTTATTCTGCTTGCCGGAAGTTTCGCCGACGTCTCTATATTTTATATGCACTCAACAAAATGGTTTATGCGAATTCTTGTGAACCTATGGTTCGTTCTCTTCTTGTGTACCAGAAGAAATTCACATCTGCAAGTTAAGAACACAGAAGTGGCAAGAGACAGATAATATGCAACCATCTATGCTATAAAGCTTATCAGTGTGAAATGGTTTCATTGATTGTATGCTTTTGACTATCTACTTCAACATATGCAGAGTAGATATGCAACCATATCTAAGCAAAACAAAAATTCTCAAGTTGGCTACAGAAAAAAATCTATCATAAGCAACACCAATCACTGTTTGATAGAAATAAATATAGCTTCTAAGTACTTTCACCTTTTCGATTCTTCTACAGGAGCTTCAGCGTATTCATAAGAAATCACACTAAAATGAAGCCTATAATCAGAAGAATCCCAGAAGAGTCCAATCTTATGTCCTTTCCTCAACCTTCTCCTTTCGATAAAAGCTTTTTTCCAGCCACGCCTTAGATGATAGTTTGACCTGAGTACCAGACGCAGCATATGCGTTGTTTCCGTGTCATGGTCATACACGTTAACATTGATTCCGGTCTTATATGAGACTAACCTTTGGAAATCTGCTTTAGTGAGATGTTCCTGAAGGTACGGCTCAAAGGAGCTTTTGGGCAGCACAAGTCGGCCAATTAAAGGGTTAACATCGGTCTTGGCCAGTATCTTTTTGATGGTCCATAGATCTCTATTGACAATTCTAGGGGTAGGGAACATCTCAATATTTTCTCTCTCTCTTTGTGCGCTCATCATGGATTCAATACTTCCAAAAGAACTAAAAGCAATGTAACTTTCATTGTATTCGAAGGGGCCAGAAGTGTTTATGCCATATCCTTCACCTGAAGCAGTAATATAACATACAATTAACTATTCTTTTTATTGAAAGGCACAACCACAGAAGTATAACATATAAAGACTTCACGTACCCTGAGATCTTAAATCCTTAAGGTTAACATAAGGAAGCTGCAAATCTTAGGGAGAATTGGCGAACAATTTAGCTAAATCATCTATGGAGATGTTAGGCATTTCTTCTTCCATCTGAGGTCTAAGGCCAACACTTATATGATTTCCAGGGTTGTGTAACAGCCTTGGCATCTCGGGTGCATCAAAAAATCCATATTGTTCTTGATATTGTTGGTCAACATCGTTGTTCTTGATCTGCGTCGGGTTAGGATCTATTTGTGATCCCATGTTCCCTGTAGAATCAAGAGAACCTGCAACACACAAGAATTAAAGGTGTTCAGAGAAATATATATGGGGTTTTCTGCGCAATGTCTTATATACAATCTGTGATGAATGAACCTTCGAACATGCCACCAGAAAGATTCAACATGTGAGGTTGTGCCTTGACAATGGATTCAATGCTTCCAAAAGAACCAAACACTACAAGAAAACAGACATTTAGCGACTACAGTAATAGTCGCTAAATAGTCGCTAAATGGTATATTACGACTAAATGGCGACTAATCAATGTAGTCGTTAATCTTCAGTCGGTAACTCTAATAGTCGTAAAATTAGTCGCCAAATGGCGACTCCTTTACGACTAATATTAGTAGTCGTCTAGTAGTCGTAAAGTAGTAGCCAAATTTGCGACTAATATGCGACTAAAATAGCTACTAATATGCGACTATTGGCTGGATCTAGATGCAGTCGTACATAGTAAGTCGTTAAATAGTCGTAATTTTTAGTGACTAATTAGCGACTATTAGTGATTTTTTTTTTATTTTTTTTTTAGTGACTTATCAATTATTTATATAAAAATTAATATATGAAATTTGGTTTAGAACATGATTTTATTAGTAAACCAAAACATGTTTTACATCAACATCGTAAGTATATATCATACCAAAACAAGTCTAAGCAAACCCTTTAGCAAAACAAGAAACAAAATACTAACTAGTGAGCATAAAATTCACCCTCTCGTAGAAATGCCTGAGCGTAAAGTTCTCCCGTGGTTTGATCTACAAGTTTAATAACGCATTCTTCTCCTTTGCTCACCACTTTCAAAGCTCCTTCCCAAGCCCATTTTGTTCACGTCCCACTCATCTCTCTGCAAGGAACAAAATTAATTAGTCTCCCACGATTAAAATCTCAGTCCCAACTCAGTGATCAATAAGCATCTCAAGCTGTATATAAGAAGAGCACACTGAATTCCTCATAACTTTTTTAAGAAGCAAATAACAAAACAAAGCCAAGCAAAGCATAAAGAAGAGACTTTGTTCCAAAACTTTAAAATATGTCTGCAAATGAGTTACCTTCTTCTTCAGCTCAAGCCTTCCATAATCTTCAGGCATCAAGCTATTTTCTTTTGCTTTTTGAGCCAAGAATCGAACCTCTTCTCCAATTGTGGACAGTCCTTTCTTGTCTGCGTCCTGGAATCAAGCAATTTGATGAACTGAGTTTTCAGACAAAAAGATACCATTCAGATAGCATATAAAATCATTCTATTGCAAACAAAACAAAAATTTTAGTCAAGTAAACTACGTCAGGCAGAGCCTTTTTTGGTCAATATTAATTTCTAATTCTGCAATCAAAATCTAAGCCTCTCTTCTCTAATACAACAAGGTTGATGTTGAAATTTGTATAAGGTGAACAATAACATAACTGACTGAGGCTTAATACCTCCGAGAAAAAGAATCGAATAATCAGTTCATTGATTCGAGTTCTTAAATCTCCACCTTAACAAGCTAAACTAAGGATATAACACATGATCAAGACCAATAAATCAGCCTAGTCTAGTTCTAAAATTCCCATTATATTCTTCAATGTCAATCAAAGTTTCTAATCCTAAGGACACCTACCCTAATCAAAATCTTCTGATTAAAACATCTCAAGATCAATGACATGCCAAGTTCCTAGATTCAATATCATCAAAAAAAAAAAACAATTAAAAGAAAACGATTTGATCATTTACCAATGGGACCAGTTTTCTTTTTTTTTTCCTCCAGTCTTTGGATACTTAAGGTTTCTTGATCTGCAAAGCTGTTCACGTGATGATCTTAGCAAACTCATAAACAATATTTGCATAAATAAAAACAGATCATATAAAGCGCAAGCATCAAGTTATAAATCTGAAAATCAACAAAGAGGTCTTATCCAAACACTTATAACTCACTAAATCAATTAGTTGGGTTCAAAATCACAGAAATTGTCACAAATTTCCGCTTACAAATCAACAAAGAGGTCTTATCCAAACACTTATAACTCACTAAATCAATTAGTTGGGTTCAAAATCACAGAAATTGTCACAAATTTCCGCTTACATCTGAAAATATATAGTAGGGTTAAGCAAAGAAGGTACACACATATAAGAATAAGTAAAACAACAAGGCGTAATCATCCTTTACCTGGGCCACTTTGATCGAGTTGGGTAGCACCTGAAAAGCAAACGAAATCAAGAAGATATCAAAAACCCTGCTAATAACGCACATTAACAGCAAATGACGAATAACAATGCAAAAGATGAAATACCTCCAGCAATGTATTCGACATTAAACTTCTGGCTCATTTCATCGTACCTTAATATACCAATTATCATGTGAATTAACAAGTGAACTTCTCTATTTCCCTAAAGCCATATAAGTAGTCACATAAAATCCAAATTCTACGCTATTTCAGAGTATTTGAGTTCGGTTTCAAATCAATTAGGATTGAGAAAAGTGATAGACTTACATGGGAAATTTTTGACCTCAGCGAGAATCGCATTGTTCAATTTGATGTCGTATCTGTCACGAATCCCGAAGAGAACATTCAAACACTAAGAGAATCTAGAAGAGTATCTTACATAAATCGATTCAGATCTGAGAAAAACAATGGGATCCAAGCTTACTTGTTGAGAAACTCTTGGTCGACGACGGTAGAAATGTCGAGTAGTGGGTTTCCCAATACCCAAGAGGAAGCCATGGATAATGATCTCAAGGATTTTGAGAAGAGGAATAGAGAAAAGGGAAGCGATTCAGATCTGGTAATGGAGCATGTGTTTCAGTGAGTGGAGAGTGTTGTGTGAAACTCCAAGCTCCACTTCTCCAGGAACAAACCCAACAAATTCGGAGTCTTAATCGATGCTCTAGCTTCGTCGGAGAAGCGATGGATCAACCTTGAAGAGAAGACATAGGCTAGAGTCTGCACCGTAGCTAGAACGAGAACACATACATAGGCTAGAGCCTGCTTTGTCTTCGCCATTTGTATTATGATTCGGAGAGAAGAAGAAAGTTAGAAGACAGACGAAGCAAGTAGGGATTCGATTTGGGAATCTCAGCAATAGAATCGAAGAGAGTTGAAGAGGAGATGAAATTAGGGTTTCGAATTGGGGGAATGAAATCGAGATGTTTTGTCGCTAAACAGAGGAAGAGAATGAAAATTTCTCTAAGTGTCGGAAAAAATTTGGGCTGTGCGCGGGTTTACAAAATTTTAGGCCAAAAATTGGGTTTTTGGTTTGGGCAATTAGTCGCTAAAAAGAGTTGCAATTTATTTAATTTTTTCAAAACATATGTAATCGCAAATTGGTCGATATTTTTGCTACTGATTTGCGACTAAATTTTGCCGACTTGATATTAGTCGTAAATTAGTCGTAAGTTTGCGATTAATTTACGCAACATATTTAGTCGCCAAATAGTGACTGAGTTGCGATCAATTATTAATGGTCGCAACGAAATCGCAAAGGAGTCGTTAAGTAGTCGTGAAGTTTTGCGACTACATTTGCAGTCGCAAATTAGAGTCGCAAAAAGTATGTTTTCTTGTAGTGAAAGTAACCCTTCTTATGGTGGGTGTAACTAAGTATGAACATATGTTTTGTTTTCAATAGCAGAGATTTAGGCTCCAAAAATTATTTTTGATTCAATAACACTTGCATAATTTAGACCATAATTTAAAAGACAAGTTTATGTGATAAGTAGCGTAATTACAAAAAACACTATTACATAAAAGAGTAACATAGTAACTATCAAAAATTGTTCGGGAGAGAACTCTCCGAAAATTAAACAGAAAATAACAACAATTATATAACCCATTACAAAAACTAGAAACGGATAAAAAATTTTTCTTACAATAACAAATTATACTTTTAGAGAGAATTTTTGAGAATGATGGAATATTTGAGTGTAATGAATGAGTATAAATTAGTGTACATATAGATTAAAATTTACAGTTCATTAGCCGTTATTTACGACTAATTACCGATTATTTTGCGACCCGCCGAGGTAGTCGCATATTAGTCGCCAAAATGGCGACTATTAAGCGACTATAGTTACAGTCTGAAATGTAGTCGTATATTAGTAGCTAAAATAGCGACTATTAAGCGACTATACTTACAATCTAAAATGTAGTCGTAATTTAGTCGCTAAAATAGTGACTGTAAAGCGACTACGCACATTGGTCGTAAAAACAGCGACTCAGTTACGACTACATTTGATTAGTCACCATATAGTCGCTAATTAGTCGCTAATTAGTCGCTAATTAGTCGCAACTTTTAGCGACTAATTGTTTAGTTGCCATTTGTAGTCGGTAAAACGTTGTTTTCTTGTAGTGAAAAGTAATGTTTCTTTTGTTGTATTCAAAGGGGCCAGAAGTGTTTATGCCATATCCTTCACCTGAAGCGTTATAATAACATACAATTAACTACTCTGTTTATTATCAGGGAACAACCACAGGAAGTCAAAGGCCCAGAAGGTAAGGGGGAATAATGACTTTACTTACCATCAGGAAACTGCAAATCTTCGGGAGAATCGACGAACAATGTAGCTAAAATATCATATATGGAGATGTTAGGCATTTCTTGGTCCATGTCAGGTCTAAGGCCAACACCAATATGACTTCCAGGGTTATCATAAGGAAGCTTCGAATCTTCGGTAGGATGGGCGAACAATGTAGCTAAAATATCATCTATGGAGTTGTTAGGCAATTCTTGTTCCATGTCAGGTCTAAGGCCAACACCAATATGACTTCCAGGGTCGTGTAACAGTCTTGGCATCTCGGACGCATCAGAAAGTCCACATTGTTCTTGATATTGTTGTTCAACGTTCTTGTTCTTGACACGTCCAGAGGTAGCCTTCATCTGTGTCGGGTTAGGATCTATTTGTGATCCCATATTCCCTACAGTATCAAGAGAAACTGCAACACACAAGAAGTAGAGGTATTCAGAGAAGTATATATGGGGTTTCAAACCTGCGCAATATCTTATACATAATCTGTGATGAAAGAACCTTCGAACATGCCACCAGAAGGATTCAACATGTATGCAGTGCCAGTGTTCATAATGATGTTATCGCTGTCGTAGTAATTTGGGTTTTCCCAGTACGGTTCATATCGACTCCTCAAGACTTCTTCATCTGTGTTCGTCGGAGGCACAGGCGTCTCATGTGTTTCTTGGCTCAAACTCGTCTGATTCTTCTTCTCGATTTCCTTGGATCACAAGAAAGAAGAATCTTGAGGGCTCTCTCGTGGTTCTTGACTCATGATACTCGTTCGATTCTTCTCCGTCGGAGATATAGAGACATAGAGTCGTCGGAAAGAGATATCTTTGTTTCCTTGGAACGCAAGAAAGAAGAATCTTGAGTTATGGTTAAAAAGTTTTTAGGGAGAGACTGTTAGAAGGATTAGTGAAACCGCGAGTGGCGAGATTTGTTTATATAGACGAATAGCTAACTCCCTAATTTTTCTTTTTCTTCTCTTAAAAAATAGAGCCGTATTTTGTTTTTGTTTTTTAATGAGAAGATGAGTGTCTAAAAAAAAAAAAAGAGAAAACAAATTGCAAACTCTTCAACTTTTTTTTTCAAAAAGAAAACAAAAGTAAAATAATTTGATTAATTCATTACCAAATGCCCTATTTAATTTTGGGTTTCACATTGAGACACAATATTGATTTCAATCGTAAAGTTGGGTTCAATTTAATTTCATTTGCGAAACTTTTCATAAAATATATATATCAAAGATTGTTGAAGAAAATGACAATTCACCTCTGATTCTGGAGGCATTTTGGTTTCAAGTATCTAACATATGTGATTGCACAATTCTTTTTTTTAATCAACCATATACTTAAACCAAAACAAAATTATTTGCTTGGTTATCTAAATGGAAGGAAAAAGGTTTTTGTCTTTTTTTTTTATAATGATGTTGTAACATTAAGTTTGTTTTGCTATTATTGTGATGTCAATTGTTTTATATTCATCGTTATTTAATAAGATTCCTTTTTATTACAATTTTTTACCAAAAAAACATGAGATTTTTTTTTTGGTAAAGTTTTTAAACGGCGTTGTTTCGTTTGCCTAAAACACCTTGGTTGAGGCAGCTAATCGACATCTATACCGTTGAATTGTCATTTTAAAAACAAAATGTGAAAGGCCAAATTGTTAGCTTTGACGTTATGTCTAAATGGCTAGGTAGATTATGTTAGCGCAATATTTTCCATAAAAACGTAAATTAGAGAGAAAGTTATGATTTTATAGAGAGACAAGTTGAGGGATTAGGGAGACTGCGGGTGACGAGAGTCTCGTATTTATTAGACAAATACTTTTTTTTTATAGGAATGTGAATATCATATAAAATGAAGTTTTGAGGTTTTACAAAATTTGCTTAACCTATAAGTGTAATTTTGCCCAAAAAAATAAAACAGGAGTTACAATAAGAGTGTTGGGTGTCATTCAACACTTAGTCGTTAGAGTCATCGTATCCAACATAGCATTAGGTCCTTGAAACGCTTCTTGGACCTTCTAGCTGTGATTGAGTTCTTGATCTCCCTGTCGATATCCCGGAAGATGATGAAAGGAGATAAGTGGGCACCGTTATGTAGCAGATTGTTTCTCTGCTTCCAGACGTGATACACGACCGCTTGGGCAGCTAGCTTGCGGAGAATGGAAGGAGCCGATGAGGAGCTTGTCGTGGTCCAAGCCAGTAAGGAATCCCATGTTAAGAAGATGCAAGGAGGCAGGAACAATCTGGAATGAACAAGGTGCCAAATTTGAGTCGCAAAACCACATCTAAGAAGGAGATGATCTCTAGATTCTTCAAAGTCTGAGCATAAAACACAAGACAATGAGGCTGATAGTCCCCAGGAAGCAAGTCTGGATTTTGTTGGTAGCCTATTTAGGTGAGCAACCCACATAGTAAAAGCATTTTTAGGCGTGGCTCCTTTGAACCATACCGAAGAAACCCAATCTTTAGTATCCTGTCTTGGCCTTATTGCCTCCCAAGTTTTAGCCGTTGGAAAAAACCTGAAACTTTGTTCCCTAAATTACCCAACTATACAAATCAGTCACAAGATCGACAAACCTGAGGGAGGAAAGATGGGTCTGCACAGAGAGAACTTGGAGGGAGGTAGGAGGTGCGATGTGCCAGTGATGCCGGTCAAAAGCGGAGGCCACAGAATCATTTAGAGGGATCCCCATGTCTTCCGGACCATTTGGGCCAACATAATTTAATAACTTGCCTAGTGAGGACCAATTATCAAACCAAAAACTTGCTTTTCTACCGTTTCCCAGAGTACATTTTACGAATGGTTCTGCAATATGTCTCAATCGCAATAAGCTTTTCCAATTCCAAGGTAGACGGGCTGAGTCAGGCAGAGACCAGAAGCTTCTGCCCTTAATATGATGGTGGTGGTTCCAGGCTACCCACAATAAGCCACTTCCAGAATAAAGAAGCCACAATAGCTTTAGACATAAAGTGGTGTTCCAGCAACCAATTCTTCGCAATCCTAGCCCTCCCTCTGATTTTGGGTAACAAGTTTTTGGCCAAGCAACCTTTATTCCATGGGATTTATCAATGTTACCAGACCATAGGAAGCGGGCAAAAATAGATTCCATCTTTTTAATGCAAGCTTTGGGTAGAATAAAAGTTGAGACCCAGAAGATAACTAACCCAAAAATGACTGATTTGATTAGTTGCAATATTCCTGCAAATGACAGAGATGAGAAAACCCAAGATTTAAACCTTTTGGAAAATTTGTCGATAAGTGGTGAGTATTCAGAAACACGAAGATTTCTACTCATCAAGGGCAAGCCTAAATAACGAAAGGGTAGGGAACCAATAGAGAATCCCAAGTTATTAAGAGCTCTGGATTCCCGTGGTTCCAAACCTGCCGTGAAGAGTTGTGTCTTCTCGCAGTTCATCTTTAAACCTGACCAGCTTGCGAAAAGCTCCATTACATCTGAAATTCCTTATAGTGAAGAGTGTGATCCATCAAAAAACACCATAACATCGTCGGCAAACATCAAATGTGATATGTCTAAATCTTCTGTTCTTGGATGATATTTAATGAATCCAGCAGAGAAGGAAGATCTCATTAGCTTGCTAAACACCTCCATGGCCAGCACAAAGAGATAGGGAGAGATAGGGTCACCTTGTCTAAGGCCCCTAGAGCTCTTGAAGTATCCTGAGGAGTGACCATTGACTAAGACAGAAAACTGCAGTGTGGAAATGCACTGACTTACCCAAGTGATGAATCTTTCAGGGAAATTTAGGGCTCTCATTGTGCCTATGATGAATTCCCACTTCACTGAATCAAACGCCTTTCGGAGATCTATCTTTAACATGCCCCGAGGCCCAATTTTCCTCCTGCTATATCCATCTACAATCTCAGTTGCCAATAGAACGTTTTCAACTAAAAGCCTCTCGGGGAGGAAAGCAGATTGAGAGTTTGAGATCACAGAGGGGAGGAGATCCTTTAGTCTTGCTGCTAGCAATTTGGATATGACTTTGTAAACCGTGTTGCACAGAGAGATGGGTCTAAAGTCTGCAGTCCTAGAAGCATTTGGTATTTTTGGGATGAGAACGATAGTCGTGGCATTCCATTGGCTTAGAAGTGTACCCGACCTAAAGAACTCAGACACAGCCTCAATTAGTTCCGGCCCAACTGTGCTCCAGTAGCTTCTAAAGAATTCAGCAGAATAACCGTCAGGGCCAGCAGTTTTGTTTCTGGGGAAAGAAAACACTACTGCCTTAATGTCTTCTACAGAAAAAGGTTTGCCTAAAGATTCAGCCTGCAAGGGTGAGCACTGGAAATCCAGTAGTCTAGTCAGGTCAGAGTGATCAAATTGCGCCATCTCTTCGGGTCCTCCAAGCAGATAAGAGGATGAGGCAACACAATGGTCCTGGATTTGCTGTTGTGACTCAAACCTGGTCCCATCCTGACCAAAGAGAAAGTGAATGTGGTTTATGGCTTGCTTAGAAGCTGCCATCCTGTGGAAGTAGGCTGAATTCGAGTCTCCTTCTTTAAGCCAGTTTATTCTTGATCGTTGACAGAGAAAAGACTCCTCAGCTCTTATCAAGGTGTTCCATTTGTCAATGGCATTTCTTTCAAGTTGAGCTACAGCTAGGGAGGGGTGTGTGAACACCATGGGCCTCCTTAACTCTCTTTTCTATATTTGAGAAATTAACCTTGCTAAATTCCCTGATATGGTTTTTAAGTGCTTTGAGCTTCTTGGATAACCTGTACATTGCAGAGCCAACAAAGTTTAGAGAAAACCACTTGTTAGTAACCAGCTCTCCAGGAAATCAGAGTTATGAAGCAAAAAATTTTGTAGCTTGAAGGGTTTTCTCTGCCGTTGAAAAGGGGTATTCAGCGTGATACAACAAGAAGCATGGTCTGAGAAGCCTGGGGCATCAAAAAATCCATAAGCACTTGGAAAGAGCAGGAGCCAATTATCATTAACCAAGATCCTGTCGATTTTCTTTGCCACAGGAGAGTCCTTGCTCTTGTTCCACCAAGTAAAAGTGCAGCCTCTGTAGGTGAGGTCTATCAAATCTGCTTCTAGAAGGCAGTCACGAAACAACCTAGTAGATAGGTCTACGTTCTGGGTAAGCAGGTCTGAATGGTCCGAAGGGCTTAAAGTTTGGTTGAAATCACCTAGGACAGCCCAAGCTTTTCCTGCAAGTATGTTGTTGGAGGAAAGCCTGATAATCTCTCCCCACAGAGTTCTTCTTACTGATTCCTCATTAGATGCGTAAACAAAAGATACCACGATCTCAACTTGTGAACTCGGCATCAGAACTTCACAAGTTACCATTTGGAGAGACTTCGCTATGATAGACACCTTGACACTAGGATGCCACATAACCCAAATCTTTCCCAATTCTGAGAAGGTGTAGTTGTCTTCAAAAGACCAGCCCGACAAGATAGCACTGATGAATTTGTGGTGTTTTGCCTGGTGAACATGAGTCTCTAGTAGACTCCCCAAAAGCGGCTGGTTAAGCCTATGCCAATCCCGAAAGCCACGGCGGTGGCTTGATTTATTAAAACCTCTCACATTCCAGCAAAAAATGTCTCTACACATTGACTAGGTGAACTTGGGGCCCTTGCCCCTAGCATTCCTTTGTTGTCTCTGTGAGAACCCTTTCAAAAATTGTGTTTCATCCGTATCAGCCTCCACATCGTCTTCAACGGAGTTTAAGTCAGAAGAATCTGAGGATAAACTATGATCTTCCCTTTGGTTTTGCTGAGACTGAATCTGATCCAATCCAATGTCAACACATAATAAGTTCTTAGCCTGAGAAGAAGATGAAGAAGCCACAGAACTTGGGATTTTCCTTTTGTCAAATCGTGGCTTAACCTGGATCCAATCTGAGGTGCAGGGTCGTTTTTCTTGTGCTTTGTTAATCTGAAGAGCTAAGGTTGAAGCTGGTGGTCCGATCATAGTCACAGATGGATCAACTAAAGTAGCCTATTTACCTTTCGCAGAAACTGGAGACACAACTATGGTTCCCTTTGGAGCATCTGCTACAGCCAGCGTTGGAGCATTAGTCTTGATACGCTGACCTTTTTTCTTATGTTTGGCTAGTGCACGCGGACAGTCATCAGAGGGGTGACAAACGGAGTTGCAAACAGAGCAGGTGATGGGAGCTTTCTTACATATCTTCAAACTGTGTCCTACTTCTTTACAGAACGAACAAACTGGAGGCATCCAAGGACTTGAGACTAAGACGCGATGAATTTCTCCAGATTCAAATTGAACATTAACTGCTTCTGGGAGTGGCTTCCTTGGATCGATTAAAGTGAAGACTTTAGCCACTTCTAGGTTTGATAGGTTTGCAGTTGATGGATGAAGCCCTTTTGGATTGCCCACCAAGCTTGCTATGTACTCAAGTCCTTCTTCATTAAAGAATTGGTGAGGAACCTGTCTCAGTTCAAGCCAAACAGGGGCGGAGGTTAACTCAGGTTTTTGAGGGATCGGACCCGGTTCCCATTTCGCAACAAACATCGTTTTTTCCTTCAATCTGCCAAAGTCCTTGATTCAACACTCGATTCCTTGTTGTTGAGTTAGGAATGCGAAACAAAAAGGAATTCCCTTCCAATTTGGTCAATGAAATGTCTCTGTGGAACCTGCTCCAAATTCCATTGACAATCGCGTGGATAGTTCCCTGTGGAGGAGGGTCAGAGTAAAACTGTCCGAGTATAAAACAGTCCCAAGACTTCTTGTTTTTCTCGATGACTGAATTCGGGATCTTTACGCAGGCTTCACCAGAGGGGAGGGTGAAGGCTGTACCTTTCCGTTGGAGGCGTCTGGAAGAGCCCTTGAAGAGGCTTAACCATGGTGTGTCTTTGTGAGTCGAGACTCTGGCTTGAAGGTCGGGGTCAGTCGCTTTGGCGACGTTCGCAGGAGGGCCAGATCTGGAAGCTATCGTCGGTGGGATGGCAGGCACAGAAAATTCTGGGCTGAGGATGGCCTTGTTATTCACACAGGAGGTTCCAAGGGCATTAGGGTCTGGGTGGAGAGCAGCTGGGGGTGAAACAGATTTGATTTGCGGCGGAGCTGAAAGAGGAGCTGAACTCGGGTCTGAAATCTCCGCGTGAGGTGGTGATTTTCCTTGGGTCGACTTTTTCTTCCTCATGAGGAGAGGAGGGCCTGAAGGAGGAGGACGAACGGCGCTTCGGCGTCGAGGGTGACGTCGGACAAGATGAGAGAACGCCGACACTGTGTTTGCTTGTCGCCGTTCGAAGAGAGAGAACGCCGACACTCTTGTTTTTAATGACTCTTTCTTTAATATATGTTGGACATGGCTCTAGTCCCTATTAGACAAATACTTAATTCTCTAATTTTTGTTTTTCTTCTCGATTTCGTTAAATGTAATTTGGTCACGAGAAGTCACAACTATAGATGTTAGTTTGGATAATGGATGTTACGATCACCAGAAAAATAGATCAAATGGGATTAAATTTAGAACTCGACATAGTACTAGTTATCTCCTCCTAATGATTGGATCAAATATAATTTTGATAGTGGCTATTCTCAGGATCGAGGCTTTACGAATACAGGCTGGATTCTCTGCAATTCTACAGAAACACTTATAAAAGCAGATTGTGTAAAACTTCAACGTTCTCATTCTGTCCGAAGCATTTGGGTTCCTTCATGTTCTTCAACATGGTTTGGTCCAAAGTTTTTGGTTTTTTTGGTTCGAGAGTGATAGTAAAGAATTGGTTAATTTGATTAATACAAAGGGTGATCACAACAGTCTTGGAACCCTCCTTTAAGACATTCGATATTGGATGGCGAAGCTCCCTTTTTCTTCACTTGGACATGTTCATCGTAAGTAGAACTCTACGGCGGATCTCTTGTTTACAAAAGCTTGTACGTTTGATTCTATGTACACAACTTATTCGAACCCTCTATAACGCCCCGACCGCCACCTTTAATGGGCCCACGTCCACTCTCGGCCCATTGGGCCCACCCTCGTTTGATAGTCGGTTTGCTACGTCCATGAAGCTTTAAAGACTTGTTACCGACCCTACAAATCACCACGTGATCTTTTTTCGTGTTTTGTCCTCACTCGCACGGTACCAGAAATCAATTCCCAGAAGGTCACCCATCCTATAATTGCTTTAATTCAAACACGCTTAACTCCGGAGTTCTCCTGGGATGTTTGACCAAAAATAAAAGTGCACTTTCGTGACATAGGTGACCAAATCAATTATTTTCAACCAAATCAAATCAAGTCATATTCCTGAAATCGGGATGTTACAATCACCCCCACTAACAGACCGCAATGTCCTCGTTGCGCACCAGATCATTACCCCCGACGATGTGAGATATCTTGACTCCACACTCATGCGGGTTCGGCTCTGATACTACTTGTAACACCCTGACCGTCACCCTAAGTTGGCCCTGCATTCGTTCTTGGCCCATTGGGCCCACTTTTGTCCGACGGCCGGTCCGTTACGTCTAGGAGGTTTTTAAAGACTTGTTACCGACCCTACAAATCAACATGTGATCTTTCCATGTGTTTTGTCCTCACTCGCACGATACTTGAAATCACTTCCCGGAAGGGCATCCATCCTGAAATTGCTACAGCTCAAGCACGCTTAACTGTAGAGTTCTCTAGGGGTGTTTGACTGAAAAGATAAGTGCATTTTGATGACATAGGTGGCCTAATCAATTCTTTTACACCTCTCA
Source organism: Crucihimalaya himalaica (assembly GCA_004349715.1). NCBI lineage: Eukaryota > Viridiplantae > Streptophyta > Magnoliopsida > Brassicales > Brassicaceae > Crucihimalaya > Crucihimalaya himalaica. The sequence goes on along the minus strand of SMJT01000023.1, from coordinate 2,508,252 downwards.
ATATGCACCACCATATTCTTGAAACCAGGATGTTATAATCACCCCCACTAATAGACCACAACGTCCTCATTGGGCACCAGATCGTTACACCTGATAGTGTGAGCCATTCTGACTCCACACTCATCCGGGTTTGGCTCTGATACCAATTTAAAACACCCGTCTCCCTAATCATTTGAGATGGCGTGCTACTTTGCTTATTAATACTTTCTAGTACTTCATTTCTCCATAATAAATCGTTCAATACTTCTGGCTTTCTAAGAAAACTTTGATTTATTAAAAACAGAGTTTTCAACATTTGAGAAAGGAGAATGGGGACTTTTCAAAAAAAAAAACACCAAAGAAGCGAGACTTGCGTTTAGAGTTGTTTTTGTAATGGTTTCGATGTTCGATCTTGTGTGAGCAGAGCATGCCACCAAGGAAAGGAGTAGGATGGGTTATGAACCCTAGGGCGAACCAAGTAGAGGATGCACCAGCTGTTGGCCAAGTTCTGCCACCAGCACCAGAGATTCATGATGCAGCTTGTGCAGCAACAATTGCTGCAACTTGTGAGGAGATGCAGGATATCCAAAATATGATGCAAGAGATTTTGAACATCTCTTATACGTAAAATATAATTTGGTCAAGAGAAGTCACGAGTATAGATGTTACTTTGGATAATGGATGTAATGATCAGCATAAAATAGATCAAATGGGATTACATCTAGAACTCGGAATAGCTACTGGTCTCATCCTTCTAATGATTGGATCAAATATAATTTTGATAGTGGCTATTGTCAAGATCGAGGCTTTACGAATACACGCTGGATTCTACAAGAAAACTTATAAAGGTAGACTGTGTAAAACTTCAACGTTCTCATTCTGCCCGAAGCATTTGGGTTCCTTCATGTTCCTCAACATGGTTGGGTCCAAAGTTTTCGGTTCGTTTGGTTCGAGAGTGATAGTAAAGAATTGGTTAATTTGATTAATACAAAGGGTGATCACAACAGTCTTGGAACCCTCCTTTAAGACATTCGATATTGGATGGTGAAGCTCCCTTTTTCTTCACTTGGACATGTTCATCGTAAGCAGAACTCTACGGCGGATCTCTTGTGTAGAAAAACTTGTACGTTTGATTCTATGCACACAACTTATTCGAACCCTCTGTAACGCTCCGACCGCCACTTTTAATGGGCCCACGTCCACTCTCGGCCCATTGCGCCCACCCTCGTCTGACTGTCGGTTTGCTATGTCCATGAAGCTTTAAAAGACTTGTTACCGACCCTACAAATTATCACATGATCTTTTCCTGTATTTTTTCCTCACTCGCACGGTACTGGAAATCAATTCCAGAAGGTCACCCATCCTATAATTGCTTTGGTTCAAGCACGCTTAGCTCTGGAGTTCTCTTGGGGTGTTTGACCGAAAAGAAAAGTGCACTTTGGTGACATAGGTGGCCAAATCAATTCTTTTAAGGGACAATTGGAAATAAAGGAGTTCTAAAAAAAGTTTTGTCCATATACACCTTAATTTCTTAATTGTCATTTTGGACAAATCTACCCTTATATCAAAATTTTGTTAATTTTAAGAAGAAAAAACCACAAAAACATGTCGATAGACAAGTTTAAAGAAGATTCAGTGAAAACATTTTTTTGATTTGGTCGCATATAAATAGGTTTTTAGATCTTCCGAAAAGTGTAGAATTCGTTTTCTAAATTTTTTGTTTGTTCTAAAACCTTTAGAATACGTATTCTACGCATTGTACATGTTCTGAAAATTTTAGAACAGATATTTGTTCTAAACTTTTAGAATACATGTTCTACAAAATTTTGAATTCGTATTCTGCAAATTCTCTATGTTCTATGAAATTTAGAATACGTATTCTAAAGTTTAGAATACGTATTCTACGATTTATTCAATGTTCTACAAAATTAAATTTCCTTAAAACTAGTAACTGAATCTACAAATAAGGAAAGTAAATCAATTTTATGTAAATCGAATATATTCTATAACATTTTTGAATCTACTACACCCCTTTTAAATAAATATATTATATATTACAAAAAAAACATATATATTTAAAAAAATATTTTGTATATGAAATATTCTTCAAAATATATAATATGTATGTAAAAAAATAAAAATAAAGCAAATATATGTAGGTCATATTTTCAAATCAATGTAAAAAATGGGTTTAAATGTATCCAACGTTACAATATTAATTAACCGGCCATTAAATACTATTTAAACCAGTTATAACTTTATTTTGTAACATATAAAACAAAAATAATAAGATATATTTTTTTGTAATATATACTGTAATTATTTTAAAATAGGTGTAGTAGGTTTTGTATAATTTTTTTTGTCTAAAATTGTACTCTAGATAAAAAAAAAAATTATAGATTTTTATTTTTTAATATTTAAAAAAGGCGAGGAAGAAGAGAAAAATAGGTTTTAAGAATTTTTATTTTTATTTTGATGGGTTGTATAATATATTTTTATTTTTATTTTTTAAATGAAAGACTCCATATGAATAAGAGGTTTAGAATATTGGAATATGATTAAAATTTATAATTTTGTTATTTCATTTTTATTTATAATTAAAGGCATAATGGGTTTTTGATTATTATAAAACCTATTTCACCAATCCTAACTAGATAAGTTATAGATGGACAATTAGAAAAATAGATATCCTTTTTTCTAATTTTCCCTTCTTTTAAACCTTTCTGCATGAACCACCATATTTCTGAAATCGGAATGTTACCATCACCCCCACTAACAGACCGCAACGTCCTTGTTTCGCACCAGATCGTTACCCCCCCCCCCCCAACAGTGTGAGACATCCTGACTCCACAATCATGCGAGTTCGGCTTGATACCACTTGTGCGTCAATTTCTTGAACCAATCAGGGTCTGAAAACTGCGTTGGCTACTGGTAACAAAGATGAAGAAGACTACGAGGGAAGGACAGCACTGCATTTGGCTTGCTTGTATGGCAAGGTATGTCAATCTATCTGCCCTTACATGTGGTGTTTATCCGTGGGTTTGGATCCAACTAACACTGGTTGACTATGTTCTCTTAGGTGAAATGTGCTAAAGTTCTTCTGGATGCTGGAGCAAATCTCAATGCGGTTTACAAAAACAAGAACACACCGTTGCACTATGCTGCTAATTGTGGGAGGAAAAAGTGTGTAAGCCTTGTACTCAAGAAGGGTGCTACTGCTACAGTGTAAGTTTTGCAACAAAACAAAACTCTGTTTCAAATAACTTAAAATGATTCTTTATGACTCAGTGGCTACTTTTGTTTACTCTGTAAAACATGGACTGGAAAACTCCATTGATTTGGCTAAGCTTAAATATCAACTCTAAGCTTGAGAATGACGTTTGCCTTTGAGAGCTTTATAAAGCAGGGGTTTCATAGGGTTTAGGGTTTAAGATAGATTTTATCAAAAGAGAGAATTATAGAAGTGGCTGTAAGTTGTTGACAAAAAAATAAAAATAAAAGTGGCTGTAAGAAAGAAAAAAAAAGAGAGATAAGTGGTTTTATGATTTGATATCATACATTGTTTGTGAACAACGCATCAAATTAATTGTCAAGTTGGCTAAACAGAAACCTAATATAAGCAACACCAATCGCTGTTTGACAAAAAAAAAAAAAAAAAAAACCGCTGGTTGGTAATATTTATGCGTTTTTAATTGGACCTAGCTCTCGTAGTATACCTTCGTTTCTTAGAACAAGAAATGACGCCAAATACAAGCCTAGAAGCAGAAGTATCCCATGAGAGTCCAATTTCGTCCTTTTCCCTCAAGCTTCTCCTTAGGATGAAATCTTCCAACCAGTTATCCGTTAGAACATAGCTTTGCTTTCGTAATGTCAGACGCAGATCATGCACTGTGCCCAGGTCGTAATCATATACTTTAACAATGGTAGATCCGTTTATAGTTATTAGCTTTTGGCGATCTGCTTCAGGCATATGTCTTCGAATGTGCTCAGAAACGGAGCTTCTATGCAGAAAAACGGTGCCCGTTTTACTGCTAACATCGTACCAGGTCAGTTTCTTCTTGACGGGCCATTGAGGTGGTGCGTTGACAAATCCAGGGGAAGGAATCATCTCAATCTTTTCTCTCTCTCTTTTTGCGTTCATCATGGATACAATGCTTCCAAAAGAACCAAAAGCAATGTCACTTTTGTTGTATTCGAAGGGGCCAGAAGTGTTTATACCATATTGATCTTGATATTGTCCAGAGGTAGGCTTCATCTGTGTCCCTGCAGAATCAAGAGAACCTGAAACACACAAAAAGTTTAAGGTATTCAGAGAAATATATGTGGGGTTTTCTGCGCAATATCTTATACATAATTGGTGATTTAAGAACCTTCGAACATCCCACCAGAAGGATTCAATATGTTTGCAGTGTTCATAATGATGTTATCGCTGTCGAAGTAATTAGGGTTTTCCAAGTACGAGTCATATCGAGTTTTCAAGATTTCTTCATCTGTGTTAATCGGATAAACGAACAGCTTCTGCGTCGCTTGGCTCATACTCATCTGATTGTTCAAGGCTTCTTCATGTGTTCATCGGAGGAACATGTGTTTCTTGGCTCATACTCGTGTGACTCCTCTTCTCTGTTTCCTTGGATCGCAAGAAAAAAGAATCATGAGGGCTCTCTCGTGGTTCTTGACTCGTGATACTTGTTCGATTCTTCTCCGTCGGAGATATAGAGTCGTCGGAGAGAGACATCTCTGTTTCCTTGGAACGCAAGAAAGAAGAATGCTTAGTGATCTTTCAATTCGATTCTTCTTCGTCGGAGAGAGTTACAAATGGTTAAATGGAATTTAGAGAGACTGTTAGAGGGATTAGTGAGACCGCCAGTGACGGGAGTCGTATATATAAACGAATAATTATTTATCTAATTTTTGTTTTTTCTTCTCTAATATATATGTTAAACGTAATTTGGCCAGGAGAAGTCTCACGAGTATACTTTTACCGTTTTTTTTTTTTTTGAATAAAAATGAATATGTTGAAAAAAGACGAACCAAATTGCAAACACTTCAAATTTTCTTCAAAACGAAAACCTTAGATCATTGATTCATTCATAACTGAAAACAAAATTAAATAATTTATTTGATTCATTCACCAAATATCCTATTTAATTTTGGTTTTCACATTGAGTCACAATATTGATTTCAATTGTAAAGTTGGCTTCAATTTAAATTTCATTTGCGAAACTTTTCAGGAAAAAAAATTTTATTTGATTCATTCACCAAAGATTGTTGAAGAAAAATGACAATTCTCCTGTAATTCTTGACGCATTTTGGTTTTAAGTATCTAACATATATATGTGATATGTGATTATACAAGTCTTTTTCAGAATCAAACATATATACTTAAACTAAAACAATATATTCGCTTGGTTATCCAAACGGAAGGAAAAAGGAAGTAAAATGATGTTTGTTATTTTGTGATGTCAATTGTTTTATATTCATCGTTATTTGATGAGATTCCTCTTTGTTACAAATTTAAAAACATAGGGTTAACCCACGGTACACCGAACAGAATATAACGATGCATTACTTGCAGAGATTGTATGGCGTCTGCTGTGGCGGCTGGTGCTCGTTTGCGAGCGCGTGAACCAACTCAACAAAGAAGGAAAGGAGTGCGGCACACACTTTTTTGTTTGTTTCGGAGCCGTTTTGGCAGGGTGTACTGATGTCTTTTTTAATGTTTGATTATTAATTTTAATGTGTAATTTTGTTTATTGTTTATATATTATTTTATGTAGGAAAACATAGTATTTGCAGTTTTTATAAATATAAAAATATGTTTCGCTAGTTTACTTAAGAGATATACTAATTACTTAAGTAATTAGTATATAAACATCATAAACATTTCGCTAGTTTAATATGATTTAATGTTTGATTTTTAAAATATAGTTTCTTAGCTTTGGCTAAAATTAAACAGACCAACATATTTTAAATTAGTAAATGCAGAAATTGAGGTTTAAATGCTGAAAAAATAACAATATATAAAATGTTTTAAAATAGGCTATTATGAAATAATGCTATCAATTTTGGATTTTAAAAAGGAATATGCTATGAATTTTGCAGGTACTCGCTATAAGAAAGAAAAATTAATTGTGGTATCTAGATAAGGAAAACAATGTTTTAATTTGATCTTGTTGTTTTAATTATAAATTTTGTGAGCAAGAACCATATTTACAAAATTATAGTAACACCGCGGTACAATGCATATTGTTATTTTTCATATGTTTGATATATTGTTTTCGTTTTATTTTATTGTTTTTAGTTGTGTTTGTTAATTATTAATTTTATTGTAATTTTATTGTAATTTTATTTAATTTTTCATTTAATTAGTTAGAATATGTGTAATTAATAAAATAGGTAATCTTATGTTATGTTTACAATTTATAAAATACTTTGGGAACTGTGGGTAAATATAAATATTCATATGTACTTTAAACTAGGGCGTTACTCCGCACCATGTGCGGGAAAAAAATAGTAGCAGATAATGACATTTTGTTTCTGACGGTAGTAAATGTGATATCTCACGTCTATTTTATTGTTGATTATTCCGTAGTTGATAAAAGATTATGAAATCTTTGCAATTGTTTATTGATTCTGATTCTTGCAGGTTATGTTTAATTTCAATATTACAAATGTTGTTCAGGATCTTTCATATATGGAATAAGACTTATTTTATATTTTTTATATGTTATTATCTTATATTTTTAAATCTATTATAAATGGAAGATAATGACAAATATACATTACAATCATCTGCACAATTATTTTCTAATTTTTATTAGTAGTTTAACTTTTTCAGTTATTTTTTATTTTTATTTTTTTAAAATAGTAATAATTTTCTCTTAATATATTCGATTTTTTTAAAAAAATTCTATATAGTAATTTAACTTTAGTCAGTTATTTTTTAAGTTTTTCGTTTTTTTTAAGAGTAATTTAACCTTTTTGAATTTATATTTTTTATTTAAAATATTTTTTTATAGCAAATAAGTTTTCATAACAGTTGTGAAGCAGGTGCGCAATAAAGTTTCCCTACTTTGGGCTCAAGACCTTCTATTTCATCTAGTGTCTTCCACTTTATTAAAATTAGAACTTTAGTTGGTAATAAACGTGTTTTCTTTTGTCGTTTCATCCTGTTTCAACCTAAAATCGTGTGTTTGCTTTAGAGGCGGAAGAACAGTCTAGGGTACCTGAGAAATTTCACATTTCTGGGTTCGAAATGAGAGGGTTTTTCAAGATTTGTTTGGATTAAACTCGGTTCTTTTCTTCCTTTCATCTTGTTTCATCCTTTAATCGAGAGTTTGGTGAGAAACGAAAAATCATTATAGAGTTCCTGTGAACATTCGTCTTGCTGGGTTTTAAATCAATAGGTTTGTAGAAGATTCAATCAGCTAAGGTCATGTCTTCAGTGATGGATAAAGCTATGTTGGTTATGTCCTTGGAAGAAGAGGATTTACCGTTCAATATGCCGGATCTTCCAGAGTTCGATTCATGCGAGAGGAACACTTTAAGTCTAATTGGGAGGGTGTTGAATCCGGATCGACAACCCATGAAGAGTTTGCTACGAGATTTGCCAAGAAAATGGCAGAAAGTGGGAAGAGTAAGGGGAGTGGCTCTGTCAAAAGAGAAATTTCAATTTATCTTCAAGTTTGAGCATGATTTACAAGAGATTTTGGAGAAAGGTGTTCACAACTACAATGAATGGGCTTTGGTGATTGATCGTTGGTATGAAGAACCGCCAAATAATTACCTACAATTCATTCCAATTTGGGTTCAAATTTGGAAATTACCGGTCAATTATTACACTATCAAAGAGATTACGGTGCTCAGAGAAATCATTGGGCAAGTCTTAGAGGTTGCCTTTGATCCGGATAAACCACAACTGGAAGAGTATATTAGGGTAAAAGTCCTCTTTGATGTATCAAGACCTTTGAGAAGATCAAAAGTGGTAAACTTGCCTAAAAGAGGGACAATTTCAGTCAATTTCGAATATGAAAAGGTGCAAAAAAGATGTTATGGTTGTCACAGGTTAACTCATGAAAAGGAATCGTGCCCTTTCTCAGTCATCAAACAAAAGGAACTAACGAGTGCGGGTTTCAAAAGTTTGTCATTTGCGAAGCCTAAACCATCTTTGATACTAAAAGAAAATGATCCTCTGTTTGGGGTTTTATATGAAGAACAAGTGGATTTAGATCAAATGACGGGCAGGTCACGTATAGCTCCAGAGGTCTTAGAAGGAATGCGCCAGTACCTTAGAGTTGCTAATGAAGAGGAAAGAAAAATCAGAGTGGAGAGAGTACAATCTTCGATCAGAGAAGTAGAGAAAGATCCGATAGCAAAGAAATCGATACTTCGATTGGAACCTGTCCCCATTTTACAGAGTGATGTCAACAAAGGGAAAGGCTTGGTTTTTATAAATTATGATAGATCATAGTAATATCATAAAGAGATGGAGGGAGTACAAAAGGAGCAGAAACTTTTAGCTTCAGCTATAAAGGCAGGATCGGAAAGAACTTGGTTAGGATGAGAGATAGCTTTGGATTTTCAATCATCAGAGGATCCGAGGAACTTCTTAGCTTTAGCTCAACCTTTTCAGAGTAGTTCGACGGGGTTCAAATCTGACTTTTATGAAGCTAGCACCTCCGGGACTAAGCTTAAAAAGGTTAAAGCTAGGAAAAGGCCTTCTAAATCTCATAGATTCTGAAACCAAGGGTCATAGAAGTGGAAAATGAGATTCAGTATCATAAAGCTGGTTTATGTAAGGGGGAAAAGGAGAAGAGAAAAGCAGAAGAGTTGGGAACAAACACTGCTAAAATGTCAAAGCAAACTCCCAATGAGGTGATCCCAAGTGAGGGATCGCCCACCGCTTAATGAGCATATTAAGCTGGAATTGTCAAGGACTGGGACGGTCTCAGGACTTGACAATTCTACGTCTCAAGGAAATGCGTAAAAAACATTTCCCTGAGATTCTGTTTTTAATGGAAACAATGCAAGGAAGAAATGAGGTGATTGATTTGCAAGTTCTTCTTGGGTATGATAGGATGTTTTCCGTAGATCCATAGGAAAGTGTGGTGGTTTGGCAGTTTTTTGGAAGAACAATATTCAGTTAGATATAATTTCGGTGGATAAGAATTTGATTGATGCTCAGGTACAGTTTGGAGCTTCAAATTTTTTCCTCTCTTGTGTTTATGGCGATCCTGATACTAGTAAGAGAATTCAGGTATGGAATAAAATCTCTCATTTTGGAGTAGGAAGAAGAGATAGGTGGTGTATGATAGGGGATTTTAATGCCATTTTGCATAACGGAGAAAAAACTAGGGGGCAAGAGGAGAAATAATAGTTTCCTTAAACCATTCTCAGACATGGTGGAGTGTTGTGATATGTTGGAGTTACCTAGCTATGGTAATGGGTACACTTGGGCTGGTAGACGAGGTGAGTATTGGATCCAGAGTAGACTGGATAGGGCTTTTGGAAATAAAGAATGGTTTGTGCATTTTCCAACTTCAAATCAGTCATTTTTGGACTTTAGGGGTTCGGATTACAGACCAGTGCTGTTGAGTTTCATAGCTTCTCAAGACTCCTACAAAGGTCAATTTAGATTTGACAAAAGATTTCTCAACAAACCAGAGGTTAATTCAGCGATCCTCAAAGCTTGGAATTCAAATGGTGAGTCGATGACAGGTAAGATGGTAGCTCAGAGTATTAAGAGGAGTAGGAAAGCTTTAAGTTGCTGGAAAAGGAAGAACAACTTGAATGCTAGAGACAAAATCATGATGTGTGAAAAAGCCTTAGAAAGAGTGCAATCAGATGTTTGGCCTAATGCGCAGCAAGTACATATACTAAAAAGAGAATTGGCCAGTGCTTATAGGAAGGAAGAAGATTATTGGAAATCTAGAAGCAGGCAAACATGGTTAAAGGCTGGGAATCGCAACACCAATTTTTTTCATGGAGCTGTTAAAAAAACAGAGCAAGAAAAAGATTGGACTCTTTAAGAGATGTCAATGGGATACTACAGAAATCAGAAGCGGCTAAGGGGCAGGTTGCAGCAGATTATTTTGAGAAGTTATTCCAATCCTCAAATCCTCAAAACTTTCAGGACTGGTTCTCTGATTTTCCTGCTAAGGTGACTCCATCAATGAACGATTCCCTGATTATGATGGTGTCTTCATAAGAGATTAGAGATGATGTATTTTCTATCAAAGCTGCTAGTGCACCTGGGCCTGATGGGATGTCTGGTCTTTTTTTCCAACAGTTCTGGAACATTGTGGGAAAACAGGTCATTCATGAAGTACAAATGTTTTTTAAAAGTGGGGTTTTTCCAAAGGAATGGAACTACACTCATTTATGCTTACTGCCTAAAGCAGTTCATCCATCTCTCATGACTGACTTGAGGCCCATCAGCCTTTGTTCGGTGTTATACAAGACAATCTCCAAGGTTTTGGTCAGAAGGCTGCAACCGATTCTCCTTAATATTATTTCGATTAATCAGTCAGCTTTTGTGGCAGAGAGATTAATTACAGACAATATATTGGTTGCTCATGAATTAGTACACAGTCTTAAAGCCATGCCTTCCATTTATTCTAGTTATATGGCAGTCAAATCTGATATGTCAAAAGAATATAAAAGGGTTGAATGGAGTTATTTGAGAGCTCTGTTAGTGGCTCTAGGCTTCCACGAAAGATGGGTTAATTGGGTAATGACTTGTGTATCCACAGTCACGTATTCAGTCCTAATCAACGATCATCCGTTTGGCTTAATCACTCCTCAGAGAGGTATAAGGCAGGGAGATCCTTTATCTCCCTTTCTCTTTGTCTTATGTACAGAAGGTCTTACTCACCTATTGAATCAGGCTCAAAGACAAGGACAACTGGAAGGAATCCGTTTGGGAGGTCTCGGTCCTGAAGTGCATCATCTTTTGTTCGCCGATGATAGTTTGTTCATGTGCAAGGCAACTATACAACAAAGCCAAATTCTTAAGAGAATCTTGATCAGATATGGGAAAGTTTCTGGACAAGCCGTTAATCTCCAGAAATCCTCCATCTCCTTTGGAGATAAGGTGAATTCACAAACCAAATTGGTCATTCAAAACAAAATGAGCATTTTCAAAGAAGGTGGAGTTGGTTCTTATTTAGGATTACCGGAATGCTTTAGTGGGTCTAAAGTAGATTTGTTGGGTTATATCAAAGACAATCTGAAAGAGAAGTTATCAGGTTGGTACTCAAAGTGTCTTTCACAAGGAGGCAAAGAGGTCCTGTTAAAGTCAGTAGCCTTAGCAATGCCAGTTTTTGCTATGTCATGCTTCAAGTTGCCTAAGAAGTGTTGTGAGAATCTAGCTAGTGCTATGGCTGAGTATTGGTGGAGTACAACTGAGCATTCGAGGAAGATACATTGGCAAAGTTGGGAGAAATTATGTTTGCCCAAAGAAGAAGGTGGTTTAGGGTTTAGAGACATACCAACTTTTAATCAAGCTCTCTTAGCTAAGCAAGCTTGGAGGATCCTTCAGTTTCCAGAGTGTCTGCTGGCACGACTTTTAAAAAGCAGGTATTTTCCTCACACAAGTTTCTTAGAAGCTTCTTTGGGATCAAGACCTTCTTTTGCCTGGAGAAGTATCGTTCATGGGAGGGCTTTATTGATGCAAGGATTATCTAAAAGAATTGGAAATGGTAAATCCATTAAGGTATGGATGGATCCCTGGATTGAAGATGAAGGTAAGAGAGCACCTTATAGGAAAAACAGTTTTTTCAATTTGAACTTGAGAGTCTCTGACCTTATTGATAGAAGAAGAAGAAATTGGGATCCTCAAAAACTAGAGGAGAATTTTCTTCCAGGAGATATTACCAGGATCAAGAAGAGAAAACCTGTGATAGATAAGGAAGATTTCTTTACTTGGGATCATACTAAAAATGGGGATTTCTCAGTCAAATCAGCCTATGATTTGGGTTTTCAAAGTTTTAATCCGTTGTTGAGGCAAGAGGTGAATGCTCAGCCTTCCACTAATGTTCTGAAAGCCCAGGTTTGGAATATCCTTACTGATCCTAAAATTAAAGTCTTCTTATGGAAAATGTTGTGTGGAGCTCTCCCGGTGGCTACCAATCTTCACCACAGAGGAATGGGAGGTGATGAGAAATGGCAGATGTGTGGTGTAGAAAGCGAATCAGTGAACCATGTCCTTTTTACGTGTTCGGTAGCTAGACAGATTTGGGCTTTAACAGGGATCCCTTCTCCGGAAATGGGTTTTCACAATAGCTCTGTTTTCTCAAATTTTCATTATTTACTTATGAATAAAGGAAATAGCAGATGGCCTAAAGAGTTAAGGGAAGTGTTTCTTTAAATCCTTTGGAGGATATGGAAAAACAGAAATCTTTTGGCCTTTGAAGGATTATTTTTTCCCCCAATGGAATCAGCTCTAAAAGCTAAAGAGGACTGGTTGGAATGGACAGAAGCTCAGGTGGAGGAAGAAGGAGATATAAGAGTGGTGGGGAGAGTGAACAAGAGGGAGGTAAGTGAAGCGTGCTCTGGTTTAATCAAAACTTGGAAACCTCCTCCTATGGGATGGGTGAAGTGCAATGTTGGTATATCGTGGTCAAAAAGAAACAGTCTTGCAGGTTGTGCTTGGGTTTTAAGAGATCAGTTGGGTTTAGTCTTACTTCATAGCAGAATGGCCTTTACAAACATTGTTGACAAGAAGGAAGCCAATCTTAAAGGTTTGTTATGGGCTGTTGAGAGCATAAAGAGTCATAGACTAAACAAAGTGGTTTTTGCTGTTCAAGATCAGTTGCTGGTCGGAGTGATTTCTAAACCTAAGGCTTGGCCAACCTTCAGTTTTGAAGCATCAGAGTTTAGAAATGCTTTATCTACGATCAGGGATTGGAAAATTCTTTTGGAATCCAAGAATGCTAATAGAGGAGCCAATTTCATTGCGCAAAGTGTGACCATAGATGGAAGATTGAATTCATATGTTGCTCTAAGTCATCCGGTATGGCTCAATGGAGTTTTTGCTGATGAAAGGGTAGCCTCTAATATTTGTTTAGCGTTAGTTTAGTAATGGCTCTTGGGTGAACTCAACTTTTGTTCATGCCCTTTGTTGATCTGTTTCCAAAAGTTGTTGTTGGGTTGTTTGTTTTAGGACTATGTTCTAATCTTTGTGTATTCTTACTGGTTTATCAATATAAGTTCAGATGACCAAAAAAAAAAAAGTTTTCATAACAAAATTCGAATTCAAAAATATATATCTTATTTTATACTAATTTAATCTTTATTTGATTTTTTTAAAAAAATATTTTTTAAAAAGATAAATAGCAAAAAATTTAAATAAATATATTTATTAAGGACAAATTAGTAATCAACCATTCCGAGGATGAATGTGAGCACTTTGTACATTTCTTTTAATATATAATATTAGCAAATGAAGTTTCTAATATTCATACCCTTAGTTGAGATTTAGAATTAATGGAAAATAATAGTATAGATACCAAAAAAAAAAAGAAAAAAACCAAATCAACCACATTATTTGTTTTAAGGGGTGTATTGGATTCATGATTTTGGGAGATTTGATGGAATTTTGATTTGGAGAGAGTTGGAGAGATTTGAGTGAAATTTGAGGATATTTGGGTTGATTAGTTGGATTTTTTTGTAAAATATTGATTAGTGAATGGAGAGATTCGATGATAATTCTTTTAAGCAAAAAATGAAATTCATAGATGACTTTTTAAAATTGGGATTCTTTTAGCATTTTAATAAATTTTCCATGGGTGACCCTGCAGTTTAATATCTGCAAAATCGTCGATGGTGAGAAGAGAGGTGACCGACCAAAACAGAAACGGCGGCTTTATTCCGCGTATGAAGCAAACAATCTAACCAGTTCTTAAAATTGAACAAAACATCTTTCATCATGTTTCTTATACCCAATTCATCATCTAACCACGAGATTGACACTCTTTATAAATCAAATTGCTCTAAAATCTATCCACGCGTTATAGAAGCAGAGAACAACTGAAACTTTGATTAGGTGCCAAATACGACTTTTTGTGTGTTTAAGAGGTAGTGATGGTGCTAAAACCAAAAAATAATGGCTCTAAGTATAACATATATAAACCTGCATATTGAGCAATATCTTGAGCTGAACCTGCAGATACCTCTTGTTCAGTTTCTAAGCTCTCTTAAAGTACATAACTGCTTTATCATAGTGCCTTTTTAAACAGTAGTAGTTACCAATGATGCAGGAAGACTCAGGTCTATACTTGTCAGTCAAAAACACCTTATGTGCAAAGTAACTCAGTGCATCACATGGTTCTTTTGCATACAGAACATTAGATTACAAATCCATAAATGTTTACACATTATAGTCTTTCAACAGGACGACAACTTCCAATTAAGTTGCACTCATTTATTTATTTTTGCATACCCTTATATTTCTTGTATCCAAAGAATATAACAGTGACTATCAACATAGTTGTGAATCAGAGACACATGTAACAATGTCATATATTGCAGTTATTTGGAAAGCAGCCAACTGCAAAGGCTGAAAGAACCCTCAAAAGCTACCGGAGCCATCTTCTAAAAACTCATCACTCTTTTTTAATCAGATACAGAAGCTCTAGCAAAATCAGAAGAAAGAGATTGGGACACAGAACATACCATAGAAAGCGCATAGCAACGCAAGAACATCGATTTCTTATTAGTTATTAATTAATTTGGATAGCCACATTAGTTGTTTCTCCTCATCCACCTCCTCAAGCTTGCCTTCCTCATCATTCTTCTCTTCCTCCTTCATCATCAGAACTCTCCTTCTCTATGGTCTTCTCGACCCAGAGAGAGATTGGGTAGCTGATGAACTCAAAGTGCTTATTCACCAAATCCTTAAGCCTTCACTCCTCAAGATACTTTAATTGGTCTTCCTTGAGGTAAAGTGTCATATTGGTACCTCAGCCAAGAGCCTCACCAGAGGTGTCTCTAGTAACAGTGAAAGAGCCACCAGCCTAAGATTTTCACACATACTGCTCATTGTCATTGTTTTTGGTTGTAACAACAACCTTGTCAGCGACCAAGTAAGCTGAGAAGAAAACAAAACCAAACTGTCCAATCATGCTAACATCAGCTCCAGCAGCCAATGCCTCCATGAATTCCTAGGTACCAGATCTCGCAATCATTCCAAGGTTGCTGACCAAATCTGAACAATGCAACAAAAGCGCATTAGCCAACTCAAACCAGACACAGAGATGCAAGATTAACAACAACAACAAAACTAAAACAAAGAGCTTATGACTGAAATCAATTACGTACCAGCCTTAGTCATCCCAATACCACTATCAATAATGGTCAAGGTGTTGTTAGTGTTTTCAGGAATGATGTGAATGAAAAGCTCAGGCTGACCATCGAGCTTGCTCTTGTCCGTGAAGGACTCTAATCTTGTCTAAAGCCTCACCAGAACAAATCACTTAATCGTAAGAAACAAATACACAGGACATAAAACAAATTTAACTATATGCAAATCCTAATCTAACAATAGACTGTTCAATCCTTGGTATCAACACTAAACATAATTAACAGATTTGAATAAAATCATATTCGCCGCTTAAATTAACATCCGAAATCTCAAATCGACAAGAACACAAAACCCTAGTTAAACATAAATATACAAATTGATCTACTAAATCAAATAG
Source organism: Crucihimalaya himalaica (assembly GCA_004349715.1). Taxonomy (NCBI): domain Eukaryota; kingdom Viridiplantae; phylum Streptophyta; class Magnoliopsida; order Brassicales; family Brassicaceae; genus Crucihimalaya; species Crucihimalaya himalaica. Next base: position 2,492,575 of record SMJT01000023.1, on the reverse strand, counting down.
AAGGAGATAAATTAAGAGAAAAACATAGAGACGGAGAGGGAGAGATCATACATCGGAGGAGTTAGTGATGAGTTCACGAAGGAAGATCTCCTTGTTGGAGTAAAAGATATTGATGATAAGGGAGAGCAACTGGTTGATCTCAGCCTGGAAAGCAAGGGATTATGCATCCGCCAATATCACTAATCGGAAAAATCTAAGAGCTAAGGTTTTATGAATCGATTTGAGAGAAAAAAACCAAAACAAAATTTCTTGAGATCGGAACATGCAACCCACGTTTAAAACCCGTTTTGCAATTGGATAATCCGACTGTTTACTACTTTATAAATACATTTTTACCCTTAATGAATTATCTTACCTTCTTCTTAACTATAATGGTATTACATGTAAATTCTTACAAAGGTTACTTTTTAAAATGTACTTAAAATAAAACTATTTATAGATGTTAAAGACCAAATTGTTACCTTTAATGTCTAAATGGCTTGGTACATCATTTTTAACGCAATATCTTATATAATAAAGTAAGATTTTTAAGTTTAGAAGTTGAGATATTTTTTCTATATTATTGGTACATGTCATTTATTATAAAATATCATTTATTTTTTCGTTTTCTGTCTTTGGTTTTTAATATTTAAAGACAAAAATTTCAAAAAAAATTAAAAAATTTCACCTCTTACTTTCTCTTTTTAATTAGGTATTTATGTATGCAAAAAATGTCATTTATTTTTCCTTTTCTTCCTTTGTTTCTTTATATTAAAAAAAAAATATCAAAAACAAAAAAAAATTCTTTCACCTCCTACTCTCTCTTTTTATATATCTAATTTTATTGTATAAAATCTTTACATAATTATTTAGAGTATAATTTTGGAATTAAAAAAATTTATTTAAAATCTACTACACTTCTTTTTAAATAAATACATTATATATTACAAAAACATACATCTTTAAACACAATATTATGTATATGAAATCTAATTCAAAATATATATTATGTATGCAAAAAGAAATAAAATAATGAAATATATGTAGATCATATTTTCCAATTTTTTAATTAATGAAGAGAAGTGAGTTTAAATGTATCCAACCGTTACAATATTAAGTACTCGGCCATTAAATACCACATAAACCATTAAAATTTATAACTTTATTTTGTAACATATAAAACACATATTCTCCTATAAATTGTAAGACACACATTTCATTATCCATAATCCATCATTTTCTTTCTATAAGCAGGTGATCCAGATCTTAACAGACCCAACTAATTTTGGGGTCCGGAGAGACCATGTTAAATATCTCGAACACCAGTGGTCAAATGAGTTGATTTAGTAAATTTCGCGCTTGAGGAGAATCGATCGAAATAAAATTCATTATCATCACGTTTCAAGTACTACATAATTTTGTAAATTCTATAACAATTTTTTTCTACAATTAATAGAGTTTTAACTATTTTTTTTATGTCAACTTTGTAGGTTTGTACTCGAACTGTGATTTCGATGTTGTTGCAGCGTCCAAACGCAAATGAAAAATTATTTTTACTAAAAAAAAAGTTTTTGAACAATGTTAAAGAACAACAAAGTTTTATTGGTTTTGATTTTTTAAATATTATTTATGTTTACTGAGCTGTTTGATATGAGAGATTATGTTTAGGAGTTATCAAATAACAAATTATGTTTTATTGTGCTTTGCATTCAATTATACCTAACTACTTGAATTTAAAAAAACTATATTCAAATACAAGTATTTATTTGTTAAATAAAATGGGATCTTTAACAAAAAAAAAACGAAAGGAAAATATATGAAAAAATCTCAATGACAAAAATAGAACCAACATTTTTTACCGTTATTATTTTCAAACTAATATTTCAATATTTTGACTAACATAACCAAAATAACTGATTTAATAAAATACGTATGGATTGATTTCCATCTAATCTATATCAAATTGTAGTATAAAACTAATTTAACATATTGTTATATAGTATAATAAATGGAAAAATCTAATATTAAATATGAAAATAGATATTTTAACAGTTTTAATAAATTTAAAGATATAATATATATATATATATATATATAATTCTTGTTAAAAATCAACGACCAAATTTAACTTAACACAATCCACACAACGCGTGTGAAACTACCTAGTTCTCTATAAAAAACGTGAATTTTGTTATTGATGCGAGAATCCAAATTTGCAAATTTAAGGTTTCTTTAAGCATTTTCAGTTATTTAAAAATTTAAAATTAATTTTAAAATTTAAAATTTTATTCTACTATTATAAAATTCAATTTATAAGACAAAAGGTTTCTTTGTTTGGTTAGTTTAGATTCTGAATATATTTCATTTTTCTTCAAGTATATTTTAGTATAGATCTATTTATATTAGAAATCAAAATGTAAACGAAGAGGGTCAGGGCAGATTAATATTCGTTTTGGATCGTTTCGAGAGAAGAAAAAAAGTCAATATTTTTTAAAATGACACTGATACAGACTAATTGGTATCAGATTGTTGCATGTTCGGAGCTATCAACAAAAGCATTGGGTTTTCTAATACAATTTGCAAATTGGAGTGTATAAAATAAAAAGTTAATCACGTACAAATTTTGTATAAGAAGATTGATTATAAAAGAGGAAATTAATAGTTTAAACAGTCCGTTAGCGAATAAGACTTTCAAAAACATCGTCAAATTCACTTCTTAGTTTTTATCATCTTCAGTATACGGCGCAGATTTATGTTTATGTAATAATTTGCTTTCGAAGTTCTTATAACGACTTTGTAAATTTGTTTTGATATCAATAAATTTGTTTAATTGAAAAAAAAAAAATTAAAATGTTAACAAGTATATTTATGATTTTATTTAGGAAATATTGTTAAATAAATTAAAAAAAAATTGTATTTTGATTAGATTTGATGGTATATATTATGCCCAGAATCGTGATACTATGTCGACATGTGTTTTTTTTCCACCAAAAATATAGAAGGGTCATAACTTATAATGTTGGGGCACAAAAGACATGAGTTTGACATGAAAACAAATGTCGACGTGGTGGGTGGTTGCCTTGTAAGCAACTACTTTGTATCAGGTTTGTAATCCAACTATTTTTGAAAGGTTTAATTTCATTACAAAAATTAATTTTTACACGACTGTTTGAAATGTGGATCTTATTACAACCAAGGAGTAATCATTAAAAATAGTTCTAGAATAGTGATGATTATTATAAGAAAAAACTTTTGAGTAATGATGATTTGCGAATCTGCATGCAAAAGACGGATTATGCTCAATAATTGTTGTAGTCTTGATCTCGATATTTTGGAGTAGTAAATGAAACTTCCAAGTATCTCACAGGACGTAATTATCAAAAATCAGATGTGTGATGAAAGGATTAACGCATCTATTATTTTAGCTAGTCTAACTTTTTGTGTAAAATTATACATTGAGAACACAAAGGTGGAGAAAGATGTTGGATGTCGTCTTTACCTTGTCCCTTTTTACATACAGTAAAACTTCTATAAATTAATAATGTTGGGATCTCAAAATTTTATTATCTTATAGAATTATTAATTTATCGATAAAGTAATAATTCGATAAATTAATAATTATCAATTAAAAGAGATAAAATATTTATTTCATAATCTTTTAAATTTTTATTTTATTTGAAATTTCTTATGCTTTATTGTTAATATTCTATATATAATTTGTTAATATTTCATTTTTCTTTGTATTTACTTATTTTTGCCTTTTACAAGACTTTTTTGCCTTAATTACCCTCTTTGGTATCCTTTAAGCATTCTTTACGTCAATTCATTTTTTCACACCAAACTTAGCAATTGTTCCTAATCTAAAAAGTATTGCAAAATCAAATATGACGGATTAAATATGTAAAGAATTATCTGAGTAAAATACCAAAAGTTGTGAATGCAATAAGGAAAATTAGAGATGAAGTCCAACAAGATTTTAACTTTAAGAATAAACAAATAACAATATATTCATATTTTACAAAATTGTCTTAGGTATGTATGTATAAAATTTATATTTATTAATTTATCATATTGTTGGTACCATATATTTACATAGGAATTTTTAAAAAATTATTATCTTATCAAATTTTGTTAAATTTTACACTGAACCGGGACCAGGGAAATTTATTAATTTATAATGTTCATTAGTTTATAGAGTAATAATTTATAGAGGTTTTACTGTATGAATAAAACCTTGTCAACTCCCTGAATTGGAGGGAGAAGATATGCACACTCTTATCCAGAGAAGAGAAATATTAGGTAACTCAAAAGCTCGAAAGATGTTAAGGATGATTCCAAATCAGAGTTCATGTAACCTTTTGTAAAATCAATTTTAAGGTCTCTTCTTAATTGTTGGTCTGTCCTTGTTATTTTGATTATACTCATGGTGTAATAAAAATGTATTTTTCTGTTTTCATGTGAATTAGATTGATAACTCATGAAACGATTTAGAATAGTACTTATGTAGACCTATAAAGTTTCAGATCCCTTGATATGGGATTTTGCATGTTTTTACCTTATATATATAGCTTGGCCGATTGATAACCAGTATGTCCGATTAACAAGCAAGTGCAGACCAATTAATAACTAGTTTTGAAACGCCTTATCTTAATGCGTGTTTGACTTCATATTAGGAAATACCAGGAACTAATGGGCATATTGACAGATCTAGATTGAGATATTTAGATTAAACTTTCTCTCGTTTTTTCAACCTTTAACCTTATGAAGGGTATTTTCTAGATTTATATTCTATTGTCTCTTTGATCGCTAAATCACATTGATTTCACTAGGTCTAAGCTTAGTAGATGTTCCTTAGTTTTCCGACTATGAAAATCTTCATTTGCTTTATTTATATTAATGCTTTGTTTAGGATATCCACAAAACTCAATATCAGTTTCAATTTTTAAGTGGCAAGACATATGTGTGTAATTTTCTTATTCAAAATACCATTTTTACTTCTTTTACAATATGCTATACATTGTATTTATACATTTCTATATGTAATTTAAAATTTTAATCATTAATTAAATTAATACATAATATCTGCCTAATTTTCAAATTTATATATTTGATATATATTACTTATTTTGTAAAATTTATATCTAAAATTCAATATTTTACTAATTTTAATAATTTATCTATAACTTTTGAAACTAAAATATAATTCTAAAATAATGAAATGTTTATGATTTTGAATTGTAGCATGGGTTAGTCAAATACAGAGTAGATCATTCCCTTTTCAAGGTAAAAAATAAACATGCATGATTTGATATTCTTCTTTATAGAATATGACCCTAAAAACAAATAAATGTTAGTTTTCTTCTTTTGCTGTTTGCGTCATTGTGAACCAAAATTTTTTATCAATGATAAATAAAGAGTTTTAGACGGTCAATGGACTAATCTACAACCTATATTCAAGATCTCTATAAAACTATTTCTAAGAGAGACATATTGACTTTCCACACCAACGTGCGTCCATGCAAATGAGCCCTTTCTCTTTGCCAAACGCACACGCAGAAATCAACACACAAGAGTGTGCATATAAAGCTTTATATCGATGCAAATAAAGATGCGTGTACAAATTTATAGGTATAGGAGAGAGAGAAGCAAGTGAATCATCAAAAAATGGGGACAAAAACCCATAATTCTAGAGGGAAAATTTTCATGATCTATCTAATACTAATCTCATTGTCTCTTCTAGGTTTGATCTTACCTTTTAAACCTCTTTTGCGGATTACCTCTCCATCATCAACATTACGGATTAATCTTCCGTCGCCGCAAGTCAACAAAAACCCGAAATGGCTCAAACTCGTCCGTAACTATCTACCGGAAAAGAGAATCCGAGTCGGCTTCCTTAACATCAACGAGAAAGAGCGTGAGATCTACGAGGCTCGTGGACCGTTGATACTAAAGAACATCCACGTGTCGCTTGATCCTATACCGGAGAATGTCACTTGGAAGAGTCTTTACCCGGAGTGGATCAACGAGGAAGCTTCTATCTGTCCGGAGATACCTCTCCCTCAGCCAGAAGGTTCTGATGCTGAAGTGGACGTCATTGTTGCTAGAGTTCCATGTGATGGGTGGACAGAGAATAAAGGGCTGAGGGATGTTTTTAGGCTTCAGGTTAACTTGGCAGTTGCGAATCTAGCCGTCCAAAGTGGGTTAAGGAGGGTTGATCAGACGGTGTACGTTGTGTTCATCGGGTCATGCGGGCCTATGCATGAGATTTTCAGGTGTGATGAGCGAGTGAGGCGCGTGGACGATTATTGGGTTTATAAGCCTTATCTCCCGAGGTTGAAGCAGAAACTTCTCATGCCTGTTGGTTCATGTCGCATTGCTCCTCCGTTTGCTCAACTAGGTAAATTTATATTTTTCCCCTCTTTATCTTTGGAGAAATTTAATTTTAAAAGTTTTTATAATCTTATATTTTGACATATTATCTCACAAGTATCCTTTTAAAATAAGTAGATAATTATCCTTATAAGTAATTTCTACATTTTACATTTTTTATAAAAATTTCAATATTCTATTGGAGAGGTGTTTTGGTAGATCATTATTGCTAACCCGTACTTGTTTTTAATGAAAAGTTGGCAAAGTAATATGAGGTTAGTGGTTGGTGCGATTAGATCGTGCCTCACAGTATGTATATATAGTTTTGTTGACGTAATCTTAACATTGTTTTTTTGCATATTAATTAATAAATAGCACAAATATTGTTCGTTCCACATAAAACCATAAATATTTTGTGTCCAAAAGTTTTGTAAACTAATAATCTTTCTTTTTGTACTTTGAGAATTATAGTTGTAGATGATAAACCAAAATTTCAATTACTTCAAATTGAAGCTGAATTTAGATTATATTATTGTATTACATTTTTAGTTAGTTTTTTTTTTTAATCATTTGGGTCACTTATAATTTGTTTTCTATAAAATTGTCTCTTCCTTATTAACTTGTATTAAAGATTTAATTATTACAACAAATCTAATACATATATCAATGTAGGAATATATGTACACGTACACTATAAATCTTAACATCATAATTAATTATACCCAATTTTTTCTTTTTTAATTATACCCAATTTTAGCTTTAAAAAATTAGGTGGGGATAGAAAAACTTATCTTCAACAACCTTATACCTGCTTACCACAAATCCTAATTGTTCACCAAATTTTCCTCTTATCACTCTTTCTTCTCATTCCTTCTTTAATCGATGTGTTCCTTATTCGTTATATCACTTGTAACTTTTAAACTATTATCATTTACAGGCCAAGAAGCATGGAGACCAAAACGTGAAGATAATCTTACATCCGATGCAGTCATAGCCTTACCTCGTCGCTTACGAGTCGCGTACGTGACAGTACTACACTCTTCAGAAGCCTATGTTTGTGGGGCAATTGCCTTAGCGCAAAGCATAAGACAATCAGGATCGCATAAGGACATGATTCTCCTCCATGATCACACCATAACCAACAGGTCTCTCATTGGGCTCAGCGCTGCGGGATGGAATCTTCGGCTAATCGACAGAATCCGCAGCCCTTTTTCAATAAAGGACTCTTACAATGAGTGGAACTATAGCAAATTACGTGTGTGGCAAGTAACTGACTACGATAAACTTGTGTTCATAGACGCAGATTTCATCATCCTCAAGAAACTTGATCATCTCTTCTACTATCCACAACTCTCAGCTTCAGGCAACGACAAAGTGCTATTCAACTCCGGAATCATGGTAATGCTGCCACGACTGGTCTAAATTTTTTTCCATCTTTTTTCCGATAAAACGTCCAAATTGATAAAAACATTGATATATGGTCATCTATATATATATGTTGACGTTTTTGGCCTAAAAAATTAGATTTAATATTGAAAAATTCATGCAGCACATCCGTTAAATATAATTTTTTAGAAAACGAGGTTTTTTTTTTTCTTTGGTCACTTATATTTCAACTTTTAAAAAAATAACATATATCAATTAAAAAAGTAGTAAAGTTTTTTCTCTTGGCATCAGGTTCTCGAGCCATCAGCATGTATGTTTAAAGATCTAATGGAGAAATCGTTCAAGATCGATTCATACAACGGAGGAGACCAAGGATTCCTCAATGAGATATTTGTATGGTGGCACAGGTTATCAAAACGTGTGAACACAATGAAGTACTTCGACGAAAAAAGTCAACGAACACATGATCTTCCGGAGAATCTGGAAGGTGTGCACTACTTGGGATTGAAGCCTTGGGTATGTTATAGAGACTATGATTGCAATTGGGACATGAGCGAACGACGCGTGTTTGCGAGTGATTCGGTGCACGAAAAATGGTGGAAAGTATATGACAAAATGTCAGAGCAGTTGAAAGGTTATTGTGGTTTGAATAAGAATATGGAGAAGAGGATTGAGAAGTGGAGAAGAATCGCTGAGAACAGTAGTTTTCCTGATAGGCATTGGGAGATTGAAGTGAAAGATCCTAGGAAGAAGAACCCTCTTGTTCAATGAGAAGGTTTTAGCTTTTTGATTTTGTTGAAGTCGTGAGGACACTTGGGGACTGAGAAATGAAGAACCTTCTTATTCAAGAAAGGGTTTCGCTTTAGTATTCTTAAAGATATACAAGGGAGAGAATCATGGTACGACATTGTTCAATGTAGAATCTTACTTTGGCGGATGAGAGTGAGATGTGGCATTTCACATTGTTTTTCCTATATAGTCATTCAGCGATGTTTAAATTAATGAAACTTCTACAATTTTACTTTTCAATTTTTCTTAGGAAGACATGTATCTCCTGTGGGTTATGGACTTATGGTGGTGTAGTAAGAAATTTACAAAAATTGGAAATTTTATGAGAAATTTTTTAGAATACTATATAAAATAGATTTGTTTTCTAAAAATACCATCATTAGTTTTATTTTTCAAAATAACATAAATTTTTTTGTTTCCAAAAATATCACAAAAACTAAAAAATAAATTATAAGGATTTGTAATTTAAATATTTGGGTTCAAGTTTAATATTTTAGATTTAGGGTTTAATATTTTGGATTTAGTGTTTATTTGAAGGTTTAAGGTACGATTTAGTTTTGAGGTTTTAAAGTTAGGTTTTAATTTTGTAGTATTTTTGGAAAAAATATTTTTTGTGGTATTTTTGGAAAATAAAACTAATGATGGTATTTTTGGAAAACAAACATATTTTAATGGTATCTATCAGAATTGCCAAAATTTATTCTATTAATTATATAATAAGAAACTGCATTGAATTTATTTTTTTTCTAAAATCTTTATGAAACTACTCTATAAATTATAAGATGGATGATCTACAAAAAAAATAATATGTCCTACAATCATAATCTTGTACCACTATACGCGTACAAATTCGTTATCTATTAATTACGAAGCATTTCAGAGAAGTACCTTTAAATTTCAAGAGAAATTTTATATCTAAAAATCCTGTGTCGATTTCATAGCAATTTTAACTCCAAAAGTCTGAAAAGACGTTGGAGGAATATAAAATGAAAAAGATACAAACAATCAAGTATTTGAAGAATGTCACGAAGAACATTTTCGACATGTTTCGACGTCCACCAGATCGTCGAATGATGATGAAAACGAAAAACAAAGAGTAGATCATGTACTAACTATGGTTTCACCTATTTAAAACACATTTGCATGCTTCAATGATTTATATTTAACAATTTTATGTTTTTTCAAAAAGAATAACATATTTAAGGCCTTTTAACAAAAAAAAAGAAGAAGAATAACATGTTTTATTTCATATACCACCTTCTGTGTTTTTATCTAGCTATTCTAACTATTAATGAATTTTAAAAATATATATTTACAAACCGTCAAATCCATCAAAAAAGTCGAACACAGTTTCATCGATATACATCACTTAAGTTCGTCGGAAATCTAATATAAAACTTATATGTAGGATCCTGTGGAATTTTATTTCCAAAGGCTTTGAAATTGGTTAAAAAAATTTCTAACCAATTTCTAAACCGATTTATCCGACAATTTTTTCAGGTGTTCAATCAATCGAAATTTTTTGACCGAATCGTCCGACAGATTCGTCTGACAGATAGTCAAACTAAACAAAAATTTCTAACCATTGTCAAACTAAACAAAAATTTTGACAAACAATTTTTGATAAATTTTTGCTTGTCAAAAACGGCCGAAAGACATGAAACACGCATTTCATTATTAGAAGAAATAATTTACCCCTCAGAAAGTGACAACTTTGAAGATAACCGTGATGGGCTTTCAAATATTTGTAAACTTCAAACTAATTTGTATATATTCTGTAATTTTTTTTAATTTTTTTTTGAAAATATATATTCTGTAATTTTTATTAGTCAAAATTATCCATTATACTTTTAGGTCCAATGAGAAATCCCTTTAAACTATTGAACTAGTCATGAGAATTTCTTTTCAAACAAGATGCATTCAACGGTGTCAACAAACCACTTGCGAGTTTATATTGCTAATCATTGACTACAAGCAAAAGCATATTTTTTGAGAACTACAAATATTCGTTATTCCTATTTTGCGCTTAAATCAATCTGAAACATTTCATTATTACTCCTATTCGTTACTCCATTATTTCATTATTACATTTCATTAAATCAATCATATTCGTTATTCCTACTTTGGAGTAGAAGAAATAGCTTTTATGATTTTTTTTTTTTCTCATGTTGATACGTTTAGGTCGGCAAAACTTGACCAATAACTTAACGTCTACTACGCGAAATAACGAGATTTGCTGAAGTATAACGGTGATAGAGAAGGCTATAAAAATAGATTATTAATTACTTGATTAAAGTCATTTCTCCTAATTTTTGAATTTTCTTAGTGTGCATAAATAAATGAATGCAAATTGAACTATAAGATAAAAAACATAATATAAAAGGCATGGTAATGAAGAGAGAGGACGATAAAAAATGTCTTTTTTAAAAAAAAAATCTAACGTTATAAAATGGACTAGACGTCATTCTCCGGTGGCTCTTTCGCTACTCCGTAAGCTAGCAGTTCAAGCCACCACTTATCATATTTGGAGGCAATAGAACAACATATTTCATAACAACTTTCGCCTATCTCATCAAACCATTTTCAAGATAATTGACAAGGAGATCCGGAATTCAATCTCAGCACTGAGACACAGGAAGCGCTTTCGATATCTTATGTCTCTTTGGATTAGATAACAATCACAAGTGTGTTCTTTTTCTTCTTTGTTGCCTTGTTTTAATTTTTTTAGCAAGATTCTCAAAAGCTATAGGTTTTATCTTGTATGAACCCTAATATTTTTATTTTCTAATGATATTTATAATTATATAAAAAAATATATATTATTTGTTAGTACTACTGGTCTTTTACTACTTTCGAGTTGTGTTCCATACGTGTATAGAAGGGAAGTTAGACCAATTCAGCTTCATACACAAGACTGACAAGAGATTCAAGAGTCAAAATAACATTTCTACGAAAAAAAATATATAAAATTACGTATACGTGTTTAGTGAATTTTCCAAATCGAATCAATAGTTCTTCGTCAAAATTTGAGATTAACGACGTAACCTTACTGCACTTTCTCTACATATAAGTACGCGACTTTACATCTTACAAATTTTATAAAACTTAACTAAAGAGTTTAGACCTTCAGACTCAAAAATATCCCAAAAAAAAAAAAAATGTACGTGGTGATTCGGCTAATTATAACATTGATGATTCTCTTGTTCGTTGCATCATCTAACACAGTCTCCTCTCGATTACAATACGATCACAAGTCTCTCAATACAAGTAAGTATCTAGTTATGAGAAAAAACTTCTTTTGTCTCTTAGTTCGGTTTCCTATTTCTTAATATGTTTTGTTGGACTATAAATAGCAGAAATGGTTTGGGATCAAAATGTCCTCGAGATCAAGGGTTCTGTAAAGAGAAGTTATTCACCACCTGCAGGCCAAGGACGTTCACATAGAGGTTTAATACCCTAGAGGCAAATTGGTATGACTATTGGGAGTTTAATACGAACAATGAGATTGTTAATGTCTTGCCATCTTTTAGGGTTTTAACCCATCTTTTAATTGTCATGTCCTTTCCATTCATGGACATTTACATTTAAAATAAAGTGTAATTTTTATTTTGTTTCACTATTAGTTTTGAGAAAAATTGTCAAATATACCATTAAAAAACTTAAATTGCCAAATCTACCATTTTTCTTATTTCATTCAAAATCTATCACTTTCCTTATGAGAAAAGACCAAACTACCCTGCATAATCTGTGGTCCTCCTTCCATTTCTCTCCATCTCACCTTCTCTCACTCTTTTCTTTTTTTCTTATAAATAATTCGTCGTGGACAAAAGTTGTTAGAATAAAATATCGTCCATGATGAAGGAGATCTTGAAAAAATATACAAAGAGCATAAGAAAAAAAAAATTAAGCATCGTGAGAGATATATATATATATATATATATATATATGATGTGGACAAAAAACAACATATATATATTGTGGACAATAATTAAATATCGTGGACAACAATATATATGTCTATCAAATTGAATCTCGTGGACAACAATATATTTGACTATCTTATTGACTTCAAACTCCTCGTTAATAGACAACAAGAGAGATAATCTCATAGACAACAATATATGTGTTTATCAAATTGGCTTCAAACCCCTCGTTAATGGAAAACAACTTCTGATGGAAAACAAGAGAGATGAACCATGTATGTAGACGAATACTTTTTTTTCTTGCTAGACCGATATGAAGCAAAAAATTAAAAAAGGATATGATAGACCGATATACCGATATGAAGCAAAAAATTAAAAAATGAGAGAGAAAAAGATAGATAAAGGAGAATTTGATAGACACATATATTGTTGTCCACGACATTTAATTATTGTCCACAACACAACATTTTTCAGTTCTCGGTCTGTGAGAATATTTTTGTCCCATTTGCAACGAGTCTACCATAAAAAAACTGGTAGATTTCGCAACCATACCAAAAACCGGTAGATTTGGCAAAGTTTTTGTACGGTCATGATAGATTTGAAAATAAAGCCTTATTTTTGTTATAATAAATACGTCCATGTGATGCTATGTTTTTTAAAAATAGTTATATAAAGACTTCTAAGACTATCAGTTGACAGAATATATCAGGATGAAAAATGAATTTAAGTAACAGATAAGAAAAATTCTTGACCAAAAATTCATTTAGTTAAATTACTAAATCTTGGTTAGATATAATCTCTCAACCCAACATTGCCATCATTGCCATCATCGCCGTTGCAACACCGTTGCATCCACCGTCACCACTGATGCCTACATTTATGAACTGTATTGTTGTTTTTGATTTCTAAATATTAGTTGAAATTTGATGCTATTCGTTAATAATAAATTAATGGATTTCAAAATCTGTTTTAGTAGATTTGGAAATGAAAAATATAAATGGTTAAATCCACACACTTTAGACTACAAATTAGGGTTTTGGAGAAGCTTCCACGTCACAACAGATTTGTTAAGTTATTACAGACTTGTTTACAGTCACAGCAGATTTGTTTGGTCACAACAAATTTGTCTGGTCACCGCATATTTGTTTGGTCACCGTAATTTGTTTGCAATATTTCCCAGTTTTCTCCTACAACACCAAAACGACCAAGTTGATCCTTTCTGGAAACATAAACTCGCTTAGTGTCTGGATTGTAGCATTTTTATCCTTTATGTGTTGAGGAGTATCCAATGAACATACACTTGATACTCTTTGGCTCTAGCTTGTTCCTCTGCGCTTCTGGAACAAACTCATAGCATACGCATCCAAAACCTCTCAAATGGTCTATACTTAGCTTAGTCTTGTTTAATACCTCATATGGAGACACGTTCCCAAGACATCTTGTAGGCAGGTGATTGATTAGGTAACACACTTTCATCACTGCATCTCCCCAGTAAGACTTCAGAACATTTCTATCAAACATCATTGTCCTTGCAACCTCTATTAGATGTCTATTCTTACGTTCTGCAACTCCATTTTGCTGTGAAGTGTAGGCACATGATGTTTGATGAACTATCCCTTCCTTTCCCAAGTATTCTTTGAACTGACTACTCATGTACTCTCCTCCATTATCACTCCTCAGAATCTTAATCTTAGCCCCAAATTGTGTTGAAACATAACTATTGAACTTGGAGAATGCTTCAAACACATTATTTTTTGATGTCATAAGAGTAACTATGTGTATTTTAACTTCTCATCGATGAATGAAACAAAATACTTATATTGATTACGAAAAGCACAAGGTGCAGTCCATACATCAGAGTGAACAAGACCAAAACAATCATCATAAATGGTAGTTGATTCTAGAAAAACAGTCCTACAATGCTTTCCAAGAATACAAACTTCACACTTTTGATGATCGTGGGTAAACTTGGGGATTACGAGACTGAGAGCCTTGGAGTGAGGATGTCCGAGATGGGCATGCCACATAGATCCAGGTCTGATTTCCTCACCACATCATCACCTTTAGATGTTGCTGCCATAACAACGTTTTTAGATCCTTTCCATGCTTCCTTTAAGCTTCATTGGCATCAGATGGGGATGGAGAGTCTAACACTTGTCTTTTATGTGTCCCTTCATCTTACAGTGGTCACACCATATGTTCTTCTTCTCTTCATTTTAGTAAGCACCTCAGCTTACATGAGCGGCTTCACTTGTCCCTTGAAAGAGACCCTTTGATCCTTCTTCTTTCTGAATCATCTGACATACCTCATTCAAGGTAGGAAGTTTCTCAAATATGAGAATATGATGGATCGGTCCTTTGAACGACCCATTGAGTGTGAGAAGGAGTCTAAAGAGTTAATCCTGCTCACGCCTCTCATTTAACTCCTTCAGGTTGGTGGTTGGAGGGCACAACGACTCCAGCTCTGCCGACAACGTCCTGAATTCTCCAAATAAACTTTTGGATGATTTCTCCTCTTGTTGGAGATCATTCAACGCCATCTTCACCTCAAATATTCTGCTAATATTAGAGGTGTTACCATACACACCCAGAAGTGTGTTCCACAATTCCTTTGCAGTTTCAACATGTGAGTAAGCTGCAAGGATTCCTTGCTCTAAAGAGCTTTGAAGAGCAGCAAGAACATATTGATCTTCTTGGATCCACTTGGGGTCCTTCTCGCTGATTCTAGATCTGACGGAAGACTCTTCACCTTCCACATCTGCTACGACTTTTCCTTTGTCCTTACACACTACTTGGGAGTCATCAACATGCTCCCATAGGCCAGGACTTCTCAGAGCCATCTTGGTGGTCCTTGACCACAACAAATAGTTGTTCCCTTTGAGAACAACTGGTAGAACTATCGGTTTCTGATTTTCCATCTTAGAAAAAAGAAACTTTGCGGAAATAAGGTTTTCAAGGAGCATTTTGCTCTGATACCATGTAGAAAAACAGATTGAGAATAAAGAATGAGAGAGAATAGATCTGAATATTTCTGTATATTATTAAGCTTGTGAGTTTACAACATATATATATACACTTTAGACTACAAATTAAGACCACAGATTTGTTAAGTTACCACATCTTGTTTACAGTCACAACTAGTGGTGGGCATAAAAACCGAACCGAAGTTAACCGAACCGAAGTTAACCGAACCGAACCGAACCGAAAATTGTGGTTCGGTTCGGTTTTGGATAGTAGCTAATAACCGAATGGTTATGGAATTTCATATCCATGGATATCGGTTCGGTTCGGTTATTAACCGATAACCGAATGGATATCCATGGATATCTAAAATACCCAAATTTCTAAAAATATCTGAAATATTTCGGTTAGTTTCGGTTATTTTCGGATAGTTCGGTTATTTGGATATCCATGGATATCTAAAATAACCAAATATCCGAAAATATCTGAATTATTTCGGTTAGTTTTGGTTATTTTCGAATAATTCGGTTCTAAAATACCCGAACTATCCGAAATAACCGAAAATAACCGAAATATTTCGAAAATAACCGAAACTAACCAAACTATCCGAAAATAACCGAAATATTTCGGTTACCATTCGGTTCTCAATTTTACTATCCGAACCGAACCGAACCGAATGGTAACCGAACCAAAACCGAACCGAAATCCTTTCGGTTTTGATATGGATAGTAAAATACATAACCGAAATAACCGATAACCGAAATAACCGAACCGAAACCGAACCGATTAGTGGTTTGCCCACCCCTAGTCACAACATATTTGTTTGGTCACAACAGATTTGTTTGGTCACCGCATATTTGTTTGCAATATTTCTCAGTTTTCTCCTACAGCACCAAAACAACGAATTTGGGTTTTCCAAAACGACCAAGTTGATCCTCACAGATCTAAACACCCTTTTCAGCATATTAACACACATACACACACACATATATATATATATATATATATATATATTGATGTTTTTATTATTGGTAAAACGATCATTTTAATAACGAACTTACGCGTTTTTGCCAAAATAAATACAAACTCTTTGTTGAGCCAAAAAATATACAAACTTTAACTTGAACGAGCTAATTTAAGTACAAAAAATCAACGTTAACAGTTCTCCAACTTTAACATTTTCTGTACTTAAATTGGCTCAGTCAACTTAAAGTTCATATATTTTTTGGCTCAACAAAGATTTTGTATTTATTTTGGCAAAAACGTGTAAGTTCATTATTAAAATGAGCGTTTTCCCTTTCTCAGTTAACTATTTAATATTAAATTTTATTTAAAATTATCTATAATCTTTCACTTATATAACTACTAAAATATAGAGTAATTTTTAAGTAAGTTGACCACACATAAATATAAACCATATTTTCAAAAAAAAAAAAAAATCTCAAATACTATAAAATTGATTATATTTAACTAAGTCTCCGGTAAAAAATAATTGCTACAATATTTTTATGTTACATTGTTTTAGAGTATGTATCTAATTTTACGAAGATATGCTAAATAGTTCATACTATACATGATATTTAAATTTTAAATTATTTTTGCTAGACAATCTTTGCGACCTTATCAACATCATACAACTATATTATAATTTAAAATCAAATTATATCTACGGAAATGGTTGTGTTTTTTTGTATCACATTATCATTTGTATGAACGCAATTTTTAAAATTCCCTAAATGTTTCCAAATAAATGCTTTTGTCAGATGATCATATAATATCAATATCTTTACTGGAAAACTAGTTAAATATAATCAATTTTGTAGTATTTGAGACATTTTTAAAAAATTAAAATATGATTTATATTTATGTGTACTCAATTTACTTAAAAATAATTTTATATTTTATAGTTATATAAGTAAAAGATTATAGCTTATTTAAATAAAATTCAATACTAAATAGTTAATTGAAAAATGGAAAATGACTATTTTTATAACGAACTTACGAATTTTTGCCAAAATAAATACAAACTCTTTGTCAAGTAAAAAAATATACAAACTTTAAGTTGACTGAGCCAATTTAAGTACAGAAAAAGTCAACGTTGGACTACTGTTAACGTTGACTTTTCTGTACTTAAATTGGTTCAGTCAACTTAAAATTCGTATATTTTTTTAGCTCAACAAAAAGTTCGTATTTATTTTGGCAAAAACGCGTATGTTCGTTATTAAAATGATTATTCTCCCTTTTATTATTATAAAATAATTTGTTTATAAAAGACTGGTAGTTATCTAGTAACAATCAATTAACCAATTTTTCATAAATTCACAAAACATATCCTCGAACTCGAGTCCAATCGGATGAACATAAACATTTTTGTTGAGTTCTTGTGTATATTCAAACCAATAACCAGATATATTTTTTTCCTTCTAAAATGACATCATATTGTTTTAGGTTTTGTGATTCAAAAAATGAAAATTTCCTTTTGTTCTCCTTGATTTATACCTACATCTAAGCCTGGAATAGAAAACGATTTACGAAAGCTTATAAAAGTGAGAACGAGAATGACAAACCATGTAAATAATACCAGTGCTCACCACTACAAAAAATATTTACATCGAAAGCACATTAAGATAGCTCATTCTCCTTAACTGTTGTAAAAGATAAATTTTAGATTTTGACATCTATATCATCGCTGGACAAACGCTAAGATAGAAATCACTAAACAGAAAAGTAAAATTACTTATTCTAATAATTAGTGAAAAAATTTACTTAAGCTCCCTAGGTATTTCACTTAAGCCAAAATCCAAAAGAAATATAAAACAAACCAATTTTCCCCAAATAAAAAAAATCTCGAGGATGACGATTTCTCAGCATGATTTCTTTGGTGATGGAGATTCGGAACCTTCAGGCTGAAGGCTTCAACTTCTATTTCTATGATTGAGGTATTAGCATATGGTGTCATTGTTTGATAACGAAAAACTGTAACTCAATCGAACAATTGAATCACACAAACACTTGAATTAACGTTCCTAAAACACAATTACAAATCTCATGAGCCAAGAATCATTGGGAGAAGAATAAGTTCTTAAGAAACAACGAGTTCATTACTCCCATGGAACTAGAACGAAGAAGAAGAAGAAAATAACAAACTAGAATGAAGAAGAACAGATACTTGATTAATCGTACTCCTTTATCAGTTTATTAAGGGATGACACCATTTGAAAAGCTTTATCAACGAGCTCCTGAATATGATCATTTAAGAGTGTTTGGGAGCCTGTGCTACGCCCACAATCAATCACACAAGGGGGACAAATTTGAATCACGGAGCCGGAAATATGTTTTTGTTGGATATCCATATGACAAAAAGGGTTTTTGTGATGTTGTCTACACGACATAGAAAAATGAGTTTTTTTTTTAAATTTCTCGTGATGTTGTTTTCGAAGAGGATCAGTTCCCGTTTGCACAGACTTCTTCTTTAGGAAAGACATCACACAACTATGAAGATGATGGTTTATGGGATTCCTTAAGTATGAGCCCAGTAGGCGATATTGAAGACAGGCCCAACAATCTTGTCTCCTCCTTGCATATTCCTGCCCATGAGACTTAACCAACATCTGACCCAAAAGAGCCTCCTTCGTCTTCTTCTCGAGCTATCTCTTCGCCGCACGCTGATTCGCCATCGTTAATGGCGCTCGAAAACAAGTCCTCGACTGAGTCCTCAACCGAGACAAGCTTATTGGTTGCACCAGAATCTTCTCCTCCAAGCGTTGCAGCACCTCCTAAAGAGTTGTTGGGTCGAGGCCAACGGCAAAAACTTCCCTTTGTGAAACTTTAGAATTATGTTGTTAACACGGGCCAAGGGAAACTGCTCACAAAATCTGGTAAAACACAATATCACATAGCTAATTATGTTAGCTATACTCAATTTTCAGAAACTCATCGTGCCTATCTTCCTGCCATCACCCACAACGTTGAAACCAAATCTTATAAATCTGTGTTTGCAAATGTATGATGGCGAACTACAATGAGTAAAGAGGTGTCTGCTCTAGAAAATCATGGAACCTGGACTCTAGAAGAGTTACCACCTGAAAAACATGCGATTGGAAGCAAATGGGTTTACAAGATTAAGTACAACTCAGATGAAACGATTGAAAGGTACAAGGCACGATTAATCGCACCTGGCAAATGAAAAATTGAAGGTGAGGACTAAGGTGAAACTTTACTCCTGTCGCCAAAATGGGAACAATTTGATTGTTTCTCAAAGTTGCAGCTGGGAAAGGGTGGCATGTTTATCAGCTAGACGTCCACAACGCCTTTCTTCACGGGGACTTACAAGAGGAAATGTACATGAAACCAAAGACTGGCTACTATCCAAAACATGAAAAATGAGTATGTCGGTTAAAGAAGTCCATTTATGGGCTCAAGCAGCTCCACGCTGCTGGTTTGCAAAGCTTACTACATCTCTTTGTGAATACGGATTTCAACAGACTGCATGCTGATTACTCGTTATTCACCTATGATAAAAAGGGTGTACAGATCTGATTGCTCATTTATGTCGACGATATGATTCTTATGTGCAACAACGACAAAGCACTAGAGTCGTTTAAACGGTATCTCTTCTCTTGCTTCAAGATGAAGGATCTTGGTCTTTTGAAGTATTGTCTAGGCATCGAAGTTTCTCACAAAACATCGGGTTTCTATCTTAGTCAAAAAATCGAATATCATTCACGAAGCAACTCTGTTGGTTTACAAGCCTGATTCTTTTCAATTGGAACAGAACCATCACTTGGCACTCTCTACATCACCTCTCTCAACGGATTTGGATCCTTATCGACGATTGGTTGATTGGCATGTTTATTTATTTGGTCTCTACTATACCAGATTTAGCATTTTGTGTTCATACTCTCACTTAGTTTATGCAGAAACCTCGGGATGACCATTGGCAAGCTGCGCTTTGGATTGTTCGTTCAATTAAAGGCACAACTGGTCAGGGAATCATGTTAAGTTAATGGTTGGTGTGAATACGATATGTTGAGCTGTCCTATTACTCGACATTTTGTGACTGGTTACTTTGTTCAGCTCGGGTAGTCTCCTATCTCGTGGAAGACCAAGAAACAAGAGACGGTTAGTAAATCATCGGCTGAAGCCGAATATATGGCAATGTCCTATCTACGCAATGAATTACTTTGGATCAAGAAAGTGCTTCTGTCTCTAGGGGTGTCACATGATCAACCAATGCATATCTTTTGCGATAGTAAGTCGGCTATTCGCGTCTTTCATGAACGCACGAAACATATCAAAAATGATTGTCATGATGTTCATGATAAGATAAAGAAAGGTGTTATGTCTGCACATCATGTTCCTATTTATTAACAACTCGCGGATATCCTTACAAAGCCGTTAGGCCGGCAAGCTTATGAGGACTTCAGGGACAAGCTGGGCATCCTTAACTTGCACCGACCAGCTTGAGAGGGGGGGGTAATGAAATATCTTCTCATATCAATTACCTTTAAACCACTTAAATGTAATACAAATTTATTTGGGACCTCAGAGTATGAGAAAGTCACTTCCTGGTTGTGCAAGACCGACCGGGTTCCTCCACATGATCGATCAGTCCCTTTTCCAAACACGTTTTATGATCCACATTCAACTTAATTTATTCCATATCCGACCCAACTCGTCCCTTATTGTTTTAAAACTCTAGACTCGACTTTTAACAAACATATTCATATATATTTTTTTCGTTTCTTAATGTTCTTTGGTTTGTAAGCAACTCTTGGGCAATATAAATTCATTCTATTTGACACTTTGGCGATGATTTCTAAAATCCGTTATCTATTTTTATTACAGTACAATTATGCTTTCTTCTAACCTTTGTGTTGTTTAATGAATATCTAGTCCTTTAGTTGGAATTTAGGGTTCTAAATAGGATTTCATTGACTTGGTGAAATGATTATTATTTGAGAATTGAGACTAACTATTCTTGAGTTCTTCGACATCAAAATCTCGGAATTGATGCAAAATCGATTCTCCGTCATACACTACAGGTGGGGCATCACGTACAACCCTTTTTTCTTGAATAATGTCTTACTTCTTCTGTAGGGGTGATTGCGTCTCAAAAAACGACGATGACAATCGAACCAACTCATCTTCCGACCATGCTTCAAATGGAATGCATCTGTACTATCATGACAATATGGACATGATAATCTTCCGTGGGTTGTCCAACCAGACAACATTCCATATGCAGGAAAATCACTAATAGTCCACAACAATACAGCCCGCATCTTGAAATTATTTCTGCTTGAGACATCATATACAGTAACTCCTTCAGACCATAACATTTGTAGCTCTGCAATAAGTGGCTGTAAGAAGACATCAAGAGATCGTCGAGGATGATTAGGTCCAGGGACCAAAATAGAAAGGAATAGGAATTCTCGCTTCATACACAATGCTGGTGGAAGATTGTATGGAGTGACAATAACTGGCCACAACGAATATTTCCTCCCTGACTTCCCAAACGGATTAAAACCATCAGTACATAAACCCAAATATACATTTCTTGTTTCACTCGCAAAATCTGAATACAAAGAAGTAAAATGCTTCCAAGCTCCAGCATCAGAAGGATGTGAAATTTCCCCGTTGAAGGCATGTTCTGCATGCCATCTCATCGATGCAGCTGTCCTTTCTGACTGATATAACCTCTTAAGCCTATCAGATAAAGGCAAATACCACATACGCTTGAACGGAATTTTTGTTCTTCCACTCGAAACTTGAAATCGTTCCTTCCCACAAAAGCTGCAATGAATCAAATTGGCAGTTTCTCTCCAGAATATCATGCAATTCTCCCGACACACATCAATCATTTGATATGGCAATCCAAGACCTGAAACCAATTTCTGAATTGCGTAGTATGAAGCTGGTGCTAAATTATCTTCCGGTAGATAATCTTTGAAAAAATCAGCCCATGCATCGACGCAATCCTCACTTAAATTATAATCCGTCTTTATATTCATCATCCTCGTTGCAGCTGATAACGGAGAATGCCCCTCTTTGCAACCAGGATATATCAGATTATTTGCAGCATCTAACATTTCAAAAAATCTTCTGGCTTCTAAATTGGGTTCCTCCTCAACATTGGAATTCGGCATAGTTTCATGAACGACTTCTTCTCTACCAATTCCCTCTATGACATTTTCTTCTATATTGGTACTACTACCATAATCTCTAATATTATCTGATTCCGGCCTTACACGTTCACGCCTTCTATCTACAGAACTAGGCCCAGATCTTAAATCCTCTCCATGTGAAAACCAAACATAGTATCCCGGTGTAAAACCTCCCCAAAATAAGTGATTCCAAACTCTATCTTTGTCTAAGAAACAATTATTTTGACATTTAATACAAGGACAACACATAATACCTTCTGTACGAGTCATTTCTTGATTCGATGCGAACTGCATGAACTCTGATAATCCTTCTTTGTATTCACGCCGAATATCTCCTGTTTCTTCGTCCAAACGTTGATACATCCACGCTCTAACTTTATAAATGTTATGAGATGTCATTTTGAATTTTTAGGAAAAAATTCAAAAATTATAAAAAAGTTTATAGTTTTTTTCTTCTTTTTTTTTTTTGATAGAAGTTGGTGTAGAGAGAAAAGAACGAGCGGGAGTATTTATAGATAATTTTTCCGACCACAATCTTGGTCGGAAATTTGTCGGAAAGGGTTTTCCGGCCAAATTCCGACCACAACTTTGCTACCTAACTCTGGTCGGAAATTGGTCGGAAAAATCTTTCCGGCCAAATTCCGACCATAGTTAGGTAGCCCATTTTCCACGTGGTACCAACTTTTTCCGACCAACTTTCCGACCAACTTTCCGACCACAGTTCCGACCAAATTTCCGACGAGTTTCCGAGGAATCTGCGGTGGTCGGAATTTGTATAAAATTTAGTAGTAAGAGTTGCCAAGAAATAAAGCATTTTGGCATGGATATGACTTTAATATGTCAATGGAAAAAGGTATATCAAAGTTAATTGTGATTAAATCTTGGATAAGATTGCAAGCAATGGTAAGGAAACCGTGTTAAAAGACAATGGTTAAGTAAGTTGGTTGAAAGATTAGGTTGGAAAGGATCCAACATTTGAATTCGAGGACGAATTCATTCTAGGTAAAGGAGAAATGTAACACCCATGTCCGATGATTATGTCGATGATCATCGTTGGTTTTGTAGAGTATCGACGAAGTTAGTCGATGGGAATCCGAATATCCGAGAGAAATGAGTTTGGAAGCTCATTTCAGAGAAATCTGTGCTAGAGGAGAGACTAACGTTCGAACGACGTCGGTCGTGTTCGGGCATCATGGTTATGTTCGGACAAAGTTTTTCATGTTCGGATAGTAGTCGTGTTCGGACAAGATCAGATATGTTTGGACAAAATTGGTAATGTTCGGGACAAAATTGGAAACGTTCGGGACATAATTGGAAATATTCGGACAAAAATAGCAGTGTTAGGACATGATAGGATATGTTCAGACATAATTGGGTATGTTCGGACAAAAATGGATTATGGTCGGACAACGTGAATAACGTTGGATCCACGTGCATAATTGAGTATTTATCGACGGTCCATTAAGGTCTGATTGTCAGGCCCAAACCCGGTTTGTTAAAGGGTGGATTTTTAGGGCTTAAGTACAAAACCCTAATTTTATAATAGAGGGGATCGTAGCCTCTTAGGGACCATTACCCCGATGAACCCTAATAGCCGCACATAAAGGATCTCAAAAAAACTCAGAGAAAAACAATGAAGGATTGACGATGAAAGTCGATCGAATCTGTGTGACGTACATTCTGCATAAGAGCGGCTAGCGATGTGCATTCGATGATGGCATATGAATGCTATGGATGTCAACGGTGATCAAGTGGTGATCGAACAGTGATCGACTTGGGATTGAGTGGTACATCGAGGATGGATCAAGTGGTGATCGAATGGTTGATCGAGGTGTATTGCGAGTTGTTAAATAATCGGTTCGACGTGGATCAAAGCAGATCTATGTAGATCGAAGCAAATCAAGTGGATCAAAGTAGAACACGTTGGATAGATATAGCGATTAACGTTGGTGGGCGTTAGCGGGTACGATGAATAGCGATTGACGATGGATGGTCGACAATGGGCGATCGATGGTAAACAAAACAGATTGGGTAATCTAACATGGTGTCAAGCGAGTCTTCAGGAGTGAAGAAAACAGTTGATGTTAGGTGTGTGCCATATCCGAACACCGCTCTCTTCGTGCTTAATTATGTGGGATGGTTGGTTGAATAATTAAGTACGAAGGGAGTTCTTGGATAATCTGGTGGTAGCTGTCAAGATAAGCTCGTGGTAGAGAGCGGATCGTGGATGGCTATCAAAGATTAACGTGGATGTACGTTGGACGAGCGAACAGAACCTACGAGTGGCTAAGGTATGGCTAAGGTAAGTGATAAACTTAGTCGATTGTTATGTTTATATTGCTGTTTGAAATTTTATTATATGTGGAATGTTAAACAAATCGAAAGGATTTGTAATTTCGTGTATGCATTTAGCCAAAATTTTCTGGCCATGAGTGTTTGGTTAGAATTATTTGGGTAAGGGTGTTTCATTCAGCCCTAGAGGTTGCTTACACACAAGGCTACCCTTTTCTGAAAGCTATGCAGGACCAACTACCCCACGCCTTTTGTTCTTCTAACGTCTATAATTCAAACTAAAATTTATTAATCATGATGTCCTTATTAGTAAAAATTACAAATAACTTTACCAATCATGCTTTTATTTATAAAAAGTGACAGTTAAAATTAAAAAGCTACAGGAAAAAAATCTACAACCTAAATTCTGCAATAAATACAAAGTTGTTGTCGTAACCAATCATACCCATAGATGATGAACACATATAAACTATAACTTATGGCCAAGTAAAGAAGGTCAAAAAAACATTTATAACACATCTTCTACAATATGAAGAATGAGAGCAACTTATTCTTTGATTCTTCGGGTCGATTTGGGTAGTTTAGTTATCAGAAAATAATTTTGGTTCAGTTTGGTTCTCGGTTAACTTCAGTTCAGAATTCAAAACCGAAATTAATTCTGGTTGATTCAGTTATTTTTGGTGAAGT
This sequence comes from Crucihimalaya himalaica, assembly GCA_004349715.1. NCBI lineage: Eukaryota > Viridiplantae > Streptophyta > Magnoliopsida > Brassicales > Brassicaceae > Crucihimalaya > Crucihimalaya himalaica. The sequence goes on along the minus strand of SMJT01000023.1, from coordinate 2,467,023 downwards.
TTGGCTTTTTTTGTTAAATTTGGGTGATTTAGTTCGGTTCGGTTCAGGGTGAAACTGGTTTAATTTTAGTATAATAGGGTTGTTTAAAAACCAAACTATTACCCGAAAAACTGATCAGTTCGACACAAACCTATCCAAAATTCTCAGATAACCGAAGCAATTCTAAAATCATGTTGATCGGTTTAAAGAGAACCAAAGCCGGCCCAAACATCAAAAATGCCGGTTCAGTTTTCTTGGTTCGGTTATATATCATAGTATACATAAAGTTTGATGTAACAACAACAAAAAAGTGGAGAACGAATCGAAATCAAACTCAGACATGCAAATCGAATCCATATTTGTAAACCCTAACATAGTCAGTGTTGTGCCAGAGTTTATAGGTGCTTGAGCAGAATTTTAAAAAGGGAGTTTTTTCTATATGATTTCTTAGCGATAATCATAATCAAAGTTTAAAAGATGTAAAGATATTGAACGAACATATAAATTATTTTCATAATTATTTACCATCAAAATCATGTTTATTCTTGCATATTCCATCAAGATATTTTAACTTTACCATTTAGTCCTTCCTTTTGTCTCTTTCTTTTGGCTTTCGATTGAAATTATTTTATAATTAGAAGACTTATTCAACATAGATGTAGCATTGCATGTGGGTTGCACTGATCACTTTATAAAATGATACTAACTTTACATCAAAAAGCCATTGATTATAACAAATAAAAAAATTCCTTAAAAGAAAACAAGTATCATTAATAGTGTCATGTAGTTATTAAGGTTCTTGAATAAAATAGTTATAACGTTGAGCAAGGAGAAAATAGATTAATTTTTTTTTGATAAACAAGGGTTAGTTTATTAAACCATAGAGGATTTAAAGGTCTCAAATTTAGTATACTCTAATAACTAGAGTAAACCATGATTTTCAATTTTGGGGGCCCTTACATTTCATATCAATTTTGGGGCTTGACGCAAATGTCTCATTCATAACACTATATGTCTGAACATGGTAACATGCAAACTGAAACTACATTCAACTCAAACATTGCAAATGGAACTAATATATGTAAATAAGGTTTATACACAATATGTTAAACAACCCATGTTCGTGACCTTAATATGTTACAAACTAGCATAAAGTAAGTAATATTGTTGAACTCACATTTTGATACCCTAAACCAATCCCTTACCATGAAAATAAAATCCAAACTTCGAAAGAATAAGAAGGGGAGGAAATCCAACGTACGTCTGTTTCCGTAAGCTTTCTCATCGACAGATTTCGAATACCTTGGCGCAAAACTATGACAAAGCTTTATGAAAGCTTCAACATGCCCAGAACATGCCTTTGGGAGACCTTGTGTTAATGCGTAAAGTACAACGGTAAAATAATTTTACTGTCTTTTTATATAGAAAAAAAAAAAAGAGAGAAGGAGACTGCAAAGAATTATACACTTTACTACAGGGATCAACTCTGAACTTTGGCATCTATAATTGGATTCGCGAAATTAAAACTTGGGAGATGAAGTTTAAAGGAGTCGCTTACACTTGGATAGGAAGATCACAAAACATGGTTGCTGATAAACTCTCAAAAGCGAACATACCTCAAGATTTCAGTTTTTATTCTCATTTTTATGTTCCTCAAGTTATCACTGATTAATTACATGCCGATTATGTAAACTCCAGTTTACATTAATAATATTAGTTTGGCGGGAAAAAAAAGAGAGAGAAGGATAGCGTTGACACTATAGACAAAAATGGACCACTCATAAAATATTTTGATATGGGTACAATCTACATAATAATTCTTCATTTTGGACTATGTTACACGATTTCTTCTATTTTACATATTCTAGTTATTTGTTGTTTTTAATCAAAGATAAAACTTAAGTTCGCCGTAAGAATATAATAGATAAAATTTAATAATCTCATCCTTAACAATTTTACAAACCAAAAAAATTGTTTTCACAAGTATTTATTTATTTTATATTTTACTGTGTTTCAGTTTAAAAAAATATATTTATCATTCTTATAAGAATTCTAAACAGAATTCGTTTGGTAAAGTGTATATAAACTGTGGATATTTAGAAAGTTAGAAGTTCTTTTTTTTAACAAAAAAGCTGGATTATATTAAGAGGACGATAAATGTTCACAACGTACAACTGACGAGATACAGTTAGGAACTAAGTGATGAAAAACATAAGATGCTCTGTTTATACGATGCTCCTTTGCCAGAAGATCTGCAGATTTGTTGGCAGTACGAGTCGTCCAAGAAAATGTTACAGAACCAAAATGTCTTGCCTAAAATTTGATATCGGAAATTGAATTGATAACATCAAACCTCTGAGTCTTTCCTTGGAGAATATTTACCAAATTCTTACAATCACCTTCAAAAATCTCTTGATTATATCCTCGTAACCAAAGTTGTTGCAGAGCAATAAGCAAACTCTGACATTCCGCTTCAAGGGCTGAATTTACTAAACCACCGGAAGCTTGACCAGCTCCTTTAAATACACCAAACTCATCACGAATTACCCAAGCCGATGTGGAAGAAGCTGTAAGAGGAATGAAACTACCATCATAGTTTAATCCATCCCGGAGGAGGTCTAGTCCATTGAGATTGACGCCTACTTATTCCAATACCAAGAGGAGTTATTCTAGTAGCACTATCTCCTTGATTAAGGCCTAAGGCTACCCATTCTTCAGCGTCTTGAACAGCTTCTCTTAGGTCCTTCTTCCAAGTATTATGAATACCTTGATGCACTAATTTATTCCGACTTGTCCAAGCCTTCCAAAGTATCCAAAATGGTAATTGTGACGCCACAGGATGGGTACTAAATCGCTATGGTTGGCAAAGATGGCTTGCATTTTTCTATCCAGATGAACTTGTAGGTCTGTTAGGCAAGAGATAGAAGGAGTCAAAGAATTCCAAAGATGGATGACATGGGGACAATGGAAAAACAAATGATCTGTTGTCTCTGGCTCTAGACCACATCGACGACAAAGATTTGCAGAAACAATACACCGGCGCATCATCTCATCCCCTGCGGCCGTGATAAAAGTTTCCAGAGAAAATGTTTGATCTTTGGCGGGATATATAATTTCCAAATTTGCGCTTTCAAGACAGGATTCCTAGGTGGAGATCGAAAAGGAGATTCAGTTTCTGTAAGATGAGTACTTAACCAATAACCATATATGACTATGTATAAACCATTGTCAGTATAGTGCCAACCAAGGTAGTCTCTTGTTTGGGACGATGAGACTTTAATTGAGAGAACATGTGAGACATCGTCAAGATGAATGTGATGGCGGATCATATCGATATTCCAACCAGACTTATCAGGGAGCATTAAGTCACTAACCAACATATCGACTTGCTGGACATAGGAGCAAGCCGGGGAGGTCTAGGAGAGTGAAAAGGTAGCCAAGGATCAAGCCATGCTTGGATTAAAGAACCATTGCCAACCTTAAAACGCATACCTCTTCGTAAAAGATCCCTAACCTTTAAGATTGATTGCCAACCCAAGGATGGTTGTGTTCCTCTATTTGCATTCATAATGTTTGACCTAGAGAAATATCGACCCCGGAGAACACATGCCATCAAGCATTCCGGATTATGAAGAATACGCCACGCTTGTTTTGCTAATAAAGCATCATTAAAAAATCCAATATCTCGAAATCCTAAACCTCCTTCTTTTTTCAAAACTTTCATCCGGTCCCAAGCTACCCAATGCATCGAATTAGCTTGCTGGTTATTATTCCACCAATAATTTGATGGAGCTTGAAGCAGTTCATAGTGTAAACATGCATTGCCAAAGCTATAGCTTTTAAAAGAATTTCCTTACCACTTGGGGAAAGGAACTTATTGCTCCATCCTTTTTAGGTTTTTCTTGAACTTTCTCCACTATTTATTGGAAGAGATCCACCTTTTTTCGCCCAAATTGTTCCGGCAGCTCTAAATACTTATTACACCTACCCTAGGTGAAAATTTGTAGGGTTCTTCTTATGTGAGTTTTCATCAATTCAGGAACTCTTTTACCAAATGTCAAGGCTGATTTTCTAGTATTTACCATTTGGCCAGAAGCCTTCTCATACTGCGTCAATATATTATTTATAGCTAAAATAGAACTCGTATTAGCCTGACAAAAAAAACAGCGAATCATCAGCAAACAGAAGGTGACTAACCGGTGGGCTCCCATTATTGATTTTAATTCCTTTAATGACACTGGACGTAGCTTTCTTCAACATGTGGCTTAGAACTTCCGCACAAAGTATGAATAAATAAGAGGATAAGGGATCACCCTGACGAATCCCTCGTTCTAGATAAATAAGTCCACGAGGTGAGCCATTAACGTTAACCGGTCATTATCCACTCTATCCAGCGAGGCACAAAACCAAATCACAACATTGTTTCTTGAAGGAAATCCCATTCTAAGCGATCGTAAGCCTTTGATCAGTTTTTATTGCCAAAAACGAAATAGAACAGCGCTTCTTAACTTTTAACGCATGGAATATTTCATGAGCAACTATTACATTATCATGGATTACTCTTCCTGGAATGAAAGCCGCTTGATCTTTCGATATGAGGCTGGAGAGATGTCTCTTTATGCATGTAGCTAGGATTTTAGAGATGATCTAATAACTCACATTGCAAAGTGCGATTGGACAAAAATCAGACATATATCTCGCATTTTCTGTTTTAGGAATCAAACACAAATTGGTGTAATTTATTGATCTGTCAAATATGCCTCTCTCAAAAAAACCTTTAACTTCACCAATGATGGAGTCTTTAAAATTTTCCCAATATGTCTGATAGAAAGCTCCTGTAAAGCCGTCAGGGCCAGGAGCTCTTGTAGCACCTATAGAAAAAATAGCTTGATTTATTTCAGCAACCGAACAACCCTTGTTAAATCCAAATTTATCTCCTCTGAAACCTGAATCTGAAAATCATTGAAGACGTGGAAGTGATTGTTTTGTGTGATAGTTCACTTCTGAAGAGTCTTGTAAAATAATTCTGAGCCCCTTCCCCAATACGATTGTCTCCACGGTATTCCACCCCCTCTTTATCAAATATAATATGCAACCGAGATTTTCTGTTTTTTTGCTGAAGCATAAAAGAATTTCGTGTTTCGATCACCCTTAAACAACAAGTTTTTCTACTTTTAATCCTCCAAAATTCTTCCTCATCCTCGTACACACGCCGAAGTAAATTTCTTAAATCATTTATGTGTTGATAAGAGGAACCATTCGAATGAGCCATGTCAATTCGAAACCTAAAAATTGCAACTGGAGGAAACGTTGTCCGTCCGATCAAAGACCCATCCGTAGAAGCTCTCGGCTCGTCAAACGAGTAACGAGGGTCATCAAGCGAGATCCTTCCAATGTCAACAGAGAATTCCGGCGTCAAGAGAGAATCTTCGGGCATCGAGCAAGAATCGTGGGTCGTCGAGCAAGAATCATGAATCGTGGAAAGCAAAAGGGGGTTAACGATTTTTTGGGGATTTTGATTTTTTTTAGATTGGTTAAATTCTTAATTTGGTTGTAATTGGGTTGTAATCGGGTTGGAATTAGGTTTAATTAAGGTTTAGTCTGCTTTATGTTATTTGTTAGTCGGTTAAGCAAACCATTAATTGAAGTTAACCGATCATTGTCGGGAATTGGATGAGAACTTATGTTTGGTGGGGATACAAGTTTCCAACTATACCTTTGTGGAGGTTAAGTTTTACACCTACCGCGTAGTGGACATTATGATCAAGATCATAGTTTAGACTGCATCTGGTGCGATGTCATAATTCTAGTGGAGAAATAGATCGTTTTCTTTTATTATTTTAAGGTAATGTCGTTTAAGTGATTCAAAATCTTGTACTGTTTTTATTTGGGTCCCACTCGAATGAGTATAGAAATACCACAAGCTCGTGTTGGGACAAAATTATTTTTTCTAAGGAGAGTTCCCGGGGCAAAGTTAAAGGCTATAATCTTGACTTTTTAGCATTTTTCGCATGTTCAATTACGATTAGATAAGTTCACTTTCATGCATTCAAAAATACTTGATTAAAAAGTAAGGTTGTTGCACGATGTTAAGTTTACCAATAAGCTTTTACATTGTTTTAACAGTATACCATAAAATCAACTCTTAATCCATCATTTTTTTAGTCTTTCGTAAACAGTAGTAATATCACGATTTAGAAAAGGGCACTTTGGGCAAAAAAAAACTCTCTCGGGCACCTTTTCCTAGGAACTAAAAGAAAACAATTTATTACAAAAAGTAGATCTCAACCACTTTTTCTTACCAAAAATAAAAAGTTTTTGAAATCTCCGGCAAGTACCCACCGCTCTATCCTCACCGGAGATACACTTTTGTGGATCCAGTGATGAGGCCGGCGAAGGAGACGCCACTCATCCTGTTTTCTCCCTACTTTGCAAGCCCCCAGATTGATATGTAGCCTCAAAGCTTGGAAAAAGAGAAGGTATAACAAACTTGAATGCTCAACCACCTATTGAATATGCTCCTTTATGATGCATGATACAGTAACGATACTACCTCTCCCCTGCTCTATATATCCTTTACTTTTTGAACTTTCTCACTTGTTCTGTGAAGAACCCTTCTGCTACAAGTTTAGAGTCCCCGACAACGGCGCCAAAATTTGATATGCTCAAATATAATACCCTAAAAGTACTAAAGCAGTAGCTGCAGTATATTAGGGGTTGAACCACAAATACTCAAGATGTCACTCAATAGATTTCAGAATGTGAATTAAGCTAAGCAAAATCAATGTAATTAATGAAAAATGGCAAACGAATAAAAACGGGTTGTAAGATCAATGGAAGAAAATGCTAAACCTAGGAAAATTCGCTGGTAAATCAGAATTGCAGATCATGTTCAATTGTTCACAAAATAAAGAGAGCATGTTTTGCAATTCGTGAAGATAAAGCACCTGTCCCGGATGGGTTTTAAGCCAGTTTCTTTCAGTAAAATTGGGAAACAGTAGGCCCACAGATCATAATGGAAGTGCAGTCCTTCTTCTCTCAGAATCTATGCCAAGAAATTTCAACTTAACACATATTCGACTCATCCCAAAGATCCAGAGCCCCCAGAAAATGGTGGACTATAGACCAATTGCTCTGTGCACTGTGTTCTATAAGATCGTCTATAAGCTACTAACAAAGAAACTTCAACCGGAGAGAGATAGTCTCAGAAAATCAATCAGCTTTTGTGCCTAAGAGAGCAATTATCGACAATGTTCTCATAACACATGAAGTCCTACACTATCTCAAATCATCAGGGGCAAAGAAAATATGTTATATGGCTGTCAAAACTGACATGAGTAAAGCCTATGATCATATTGAGTGGTAGTTTATCAGATTAGTTATGGAAAAAATGGGCTTTCATCAAACATGGTGAGATGCTCAAATATAGTACCTTAAAAGTACTAAAACAGTAGCTGCAGTATATTAGGGATCGAACCACAAAGACTCAAGATGTCACTCAATAGATTTCAGAATTTGAATTAAGCTAAGCAAAGTCAATGTAATTAATGAAAAATGGTTAACGAATAAAAACGGGTTGTAAGATCAATGGAGGAAAACGCTAAGCCTAGGGAAATTGGCCGGTAAATCTGAATTGCAGATCAAACAGATTGTCAGGAATATAATTCAGCACCGTTCTTAAACTTGAAACACGAATATAAAACCAACCAACTTTCGCTGCGAAGATTATCTATGTCTAAACCTAGAATTCCAAATTTCATTGCAAATCCTATGAATTCAAACAAGCATTAATGATCAGGTTCAATTGTTCACAAAATCTTAAACCAAATTTCTTTGCGAATAGATCTTTTGCTCATCCAACACTATTTCAGGAAATTAATCACCCTTTCGTGCCAATTAATCACACTTTCGTGCCAATTAATCAACCTAATATCAGATTCTAGGTCGCGAAGCGAGAATTAGCAATAATCACAAGTATAGATGAAGAACTCTATAGATTTTCTCTAACAATTCATCAAACACCTTTGAATAACCCTAAACCTAACAAGGAATTTACTAAGACATGGTGAATGAAGCAAACATCATGAATAAAATAGATTGCATAAAAGAAATAGAGTAAAGAGTACAAAGAAGGTTCCAAATCTTCTCCCAAAAACTCTGCTACCAAATTTTTATCTCTCCGTATAAGTCCTCTCTCAAAAAGTGACTGAAAAACCTAATTATATCCTCAAACACGTTTTTGGCTTAATTGTAAATAATAAAGTTTTCTAGGCCAAAGAGCAGATTCTTCAAACTTGCAGAGTCGCGTTCTCTTCCTTGGACGTCGGTGTCGACCGATACCATAAGTGGTATCGATTAATAGAGAAACAGAGAGTCATGTTCCTTCCAAGTGTCAGTATCGATCGACACTAGGTGGTGTCAGTCGATACACAGGCTTCATATCGCTCCCGAACTGCTGAATCCGTGTTCAGCTCCAAATTGCTCCAAAAAACTTCAATAAGTCCAATTCAGCTCCAAACGTACCTAAATCCTGAAAAGACTCTAAAAGACTCCAAAAATACTAGAAAGACTCAATAAAAAAGGACTTATATCATGGTTAAAAGCGGGTAAAAACCATGATATATCTCATGGATCCACTGGGTTATGCAATGGATTACTACAATATCTTATTCTTTCCTCCTCAAATGGCTCAACTCAAGGAAAAGTAATACCTTAGAGGGGTATCAGACAAGGTGATCCCTTGTCCCCTTACCTTTTCATCCTGTGTAGTGAAGTGTTATTTGGTCTATGTATCAAAGCACAATAAGAAAGAAGACTTCAGGGGATTAGAGTGGCAAAAGGGAGCCCTAGAGTAAATCACTTGCTATTTGCAGACGATACCATGTTTTTCTGCAGATCAGACCCCCAAAGCTGCAAAGAGTTGATGAAGATCCTTCTGAAATATGAATCAACTTCAGGTCAGATGATAAACAAATAAAAGTCAGCCATTACTTTCTCGACCAAGACTGATGATGAAACTAAGGAAAAGGCACAACAGTTGCTGGGAATACAAAACAGAGGAGGGCTAGGTAAGTACTTGGGCTTACCCAAACTATTTGGAAGGAGGAAAAGAGACCTATTCAATCTTATTTTAGATAAATAAGACAAAGAGCCATGTGCTGGTCTGCAAGATTTCTATCTTCTGCTAGAAAAACCACTTTGCTGAAATCTGTCCTAGCTGCTATCCCAACTTTTACAATGTCGTGCTTCAAGCTCCCAAGTTCTTTGTCAAAAGGATTCAGTCAGCCCTCACAAGATTTTGGTGGATAGGACTCCAGAAAAAAAGATAATTTGCTGGGTAGCCTGGTCAAAACTTACAAAGTCAAAGAGAGATGGGGGGCTAGGCTTTAAAGATATTCAAAATTTCAATGATGCCCTTTTAGCAAAGATTAGTTAGAGAAACCTTACCAAACCTTCCTGCCTCCTAGCTAAAGTCCTTCTTGGCAAATACTGCAGCTCCAAAAGTTTTTTGGACTGCTCAGTCTCCCCATCAGCCTCCCATGGGTGGAGAGGTATATGCCTAGGAAGGGACCTTCTAAAGCCTCATCTACGGAAAGCAATAGGATCAGGAGCCAATACCTCGGCCTGGTATGAGCCTTGGATTTCTCTATCCAAAGCAGTCATTCCAATTGGACCTCCAACTAAACACCTAAGCACTAAAGGTCTCAAACCTCCTCTGTCCAATATCCTGTACTTGGATCAGAGAGAAAGTTTTAAAAATCTTCCTAGCTCATGAGAAAGAAATTTTGGCTCTCAGACCAAGCAAGTTGGGTTTACCAGACTGTCATATCTTGCTCCTCACCAAGACGGGGGAATACAGTGCAAAGTCCGGCTATCACTCTGTGGCAACAGAAGAACTAATGAGAATCACCTCTTTCGCACACAAAAAAAAAAAAAAAAATCCATCATCATTTTCTTCGTTCTCTAGTTTCGCGAAATGTTCTGATACATTGATTACCTTCAAGGGTAATTTTGATTTTGGCATCCAAAAAAAGCATAGGCAAATATATTTGCTGTGTGAGATTGCTGTGTGAGAGCGGCCATCCCGTCTCACCCATCCATAGCCAAGTAACCGCAACTAAACAGCTAATTAGACTTATTATGATAAATTACTCATCATACATGACTACCCAAAGTTACCAAGCAGGTTTTCCATAACGAAACAAGCCTTAACGAGCATCGCGGGCCCTAAACATGGTACCAAATCTAGATTCCCCAATAAAATAAGTCAATCATTGAGATAAAACAAACAGATAATATGAATCATGACAAGCAGTCGGCCACATCAAACCAAGCATTCATAGAATAAATAAATATTTGCAAGAAAATGATCCTCGACATGTATTCACGGTTACACACTCCCCTTAATCTCTCAGATTCACTATAATTGAAAACTAAAACCATTTGAAGCGTAAAATTCCCTATAGAGATCACCCAGACCCAACAAACCATTTTCCCATAAACGCTGATCGAACATACTTCATCACCAATAATCACAGACGATTACGATAACCCGCAGATCCACCCAACACTTGCATCTTTAAACTTTCTCGATTATTCTCTAATTATTATCTATTTTATTTTAATAATATTTACTATTTGTACTACTACATGGTACTATTCGGAACTCATGTTCATACTATCATTGTAATCGTTATATTTGTACTATATTTCGTATTATCTCTATGTGTACTACTATCTTTCATACCACCTCAAAATTCTGTGCTATACCACTATTTTAAGTGTCAGCAATCGGAGCTAACATGAGACTACTCCGTCCGGGTTATCTATTTTTTTTTTTTTAAACAAGCAAATATTATTCCCATAAATAATATTCACATACTCACAAACCGAGTTCGAATTTAAACACAAATTCGAAACAACACAGTAAGATTATCCCCTATACGATAATATTACCCAACACACACACAATAAAACATAATTCAAAACCTGGGAATTAACACGCACAAAGGAAGACATTACACATACAAACCCGTACTACCAAACCGAATACAATACACAAACCCCGGGAAATAGATCATCCTCCTCTCCTCGCCATGATTCCACGATCACATTTTATCTAAACCTGCATCACACACATAAAAGAGATGCGTAAGTATTATCACAAATACTTAGTGAGGCAATCCTCCCATCTACGAGCTATACACACAAGCAAGTAATATTATAAACAATACATCAATCACAATATACACAAATGTCTAATCCAATGAACACCACGTCATTGTCACATTCCCGTGTTTTGGCCAATGAACACCATGTCATTGCCACAAACACCTCAATGAACACCACGTCATTGACACACATACCACAGATATCAATGATGGATCATCACAAACCCATCCTACACTTCACACAACCATCACAACTTACCAAACAAATCACCATAGCTTAGATAAGCTCATGGTGACGCACTCACCTCGACAACACAACAAGGAACGGCCAAGGTAACTCCACACACAACCTTAGAAGGACCTTACACACGAGCTCACACAAGCTCAGCTCAACCTACAGCCAAAACAACAACCAAACACGCAAGTTACCACAATTTGGTAAAAACAGGGCAAAACCCAGAAACGTCCGCCGGAAAGATCGAACCATAAATTTCGATCTAACCGTCCACTTTCAAAACCAATCGGTGGAGTTAAACCCCTATGAGTCCTGAAACTACTCACCAAACTTCGTGAGGATCCAACAACAGACGAGGCGGCGATCTAACCCCGAGCCTCCGCTGGTCCTGCTTTCGACGGAAACAGAACACCTCTACGAAATCGTGAATAACTTTCAGACTACAAACCCAAATCCATTTCCGCAAAGGGCTATAACTACATTAAAGGGTTAACTAAAACTCCACCAAAAATCAGTACATTTGCATACGATTTGATCGGTCGAAAGCTCTTTCTCCCAGACCCTGTCTGCTGAAACCAAATTTCACTTCCAAGGACTTGTCCTTCTTCTCCTCTCAAGGTTTGAGCTCTCTCTCTTCTCTCCCTCTATCTCTCACAGGCACGAAAATGGCTGCCAAGAGATATGAAGTCGAGTTTTTAAAGGGTTAATAGGGTTGACCACGAAACCTCATCACTCACAAAACTCACCAACCCCACTAGCCAGAAAATCGATTAAGAAATCGACCTTGGCCCACTTTTTGCTCCAGAATTCGGTCATGAAAATCGACCTTGGCCCGATTTTTGCATCTTTCAGAGATTTTCACCCAAAATGCCGAACGATCACCCAGATCGGTTCCAAACCGATTTATGGCCACAAAAGCGGTTCAAAAACGGTTTTCAAGACCGATTTTTTTCAAGGAATCGGTTTCAGACCGCT